>ML784301.1:243994-270010 GCA_009831015.1 Picea engelmannii | reverse complement strand
TGTATAGCATGCCCCGCACAAAATAATTGATATCAAATTCTGAAACTCACACCCAAAATACTACAGACTGTCCACGATCCAATGAAACCAGTCCCACTCAATTTGGATACTCTAGCAAGAAGTTATGATTGTTTTACCTAGAAAACCTTCTTGAGACTAGTCAAATACCCTACCTTACACAAGATGTATCTACAAATTTAAGATGACCCAGAAGTTGAACTTCTTACCACAGATACCTTACTAATTTCTGTAAATGGATTCCAGAGCTCAGGGTCTTAAAGGTTACAAAAAAAAAATTATAGAGAAAATTCCGCAATGACTCATTTCAGGATGCTTCCAGAACCCTATCTTGTACAAGTTGTATCTCCAAAAGTAGAATGCCTCAGGAGCTGAATTTTTAACCCAACGTACCTTGATCTGTCTAATAAATATCCTCCAAGCCGTTCCTTTTGAAATGTTGTATAAAAAAAGTTATAGTGAAAATTCCACAGTGTCTCAGATGTAGCAGCGAAACCCCAAGACCTTGAGCTCTGATACCATATGTTAAGAACCAAATATCAATATAGCATAGAAAATCTTCAGAAAAAACACTCAACGCCTTGAAAAAGAGATAATTTCATATAATAAGCCTCTTCGAGGGGGCAATCTCCTTTTACCCCACTTAAATGTTCAAGTACAAGATGATTCAAAGTGAAAATGTCTCCTTGGTATATATAGGAGACTAGGAGGTATAATTACAACTAATGGCCTAAAGCCGACATAAATAAAATAACATTACTAATCTAATATGCCCCAATTAAGGGGTAATGAGCCAATATTAGGGCTTAACAATGATGATGATTTACCCCTTTACATATAAAAAGTGAAAAGATAATAAGTATCATGTCATCTAATTAATATCATTATAGTGATCGATTCTCCATTGGTTCGACCTACTTGGGAACAAGACATTAGTTGATAGATGTTAAACCAATTATGTTAGAAACAATTGTTTAGCTTGATTCATTTTCCATCTTGTATGTGTAACAATGAACGTTAGCTAAGTCACCTGACATGAGGACATGGGACATGGAGGACATGGAAATATGAGTGCCTAACACAAGACATGACGACCTTGGAAACAAGACACGAAGGATATATATATATATTAAAAAAATTACAAATTACACATACAAAAATGAAAAATAGACATAAATATTCAAATTTGTTTAGAAACCAAAAAAATTACATGATACAAATTCAATCATAAAACTAGTTACTACTTACCATTACTACAACAACGATGATCAAATGACAAACACGCAAGAAATTAGAACCATAAGATAAAATTTTCTCATTAAGTCATCAAAATCAAAATGTATTACATAGATATTGAGTCACTAATACTATAAGTGGGAATGCCAATGGAAAATACAAAATAGGGTAGATACTAGAATTGTATACAGAATAATCCCATAGCTCATGAGTAGTCCGTCATGCTATAATCATCAAAATAAACATCATTTCCACTGCTCTCTCCTCCATCCTACTCCTCTTACTCCTCCTCTATATCCAATCCAATCTGTGCATATGTTGGTGTGGAGGATGACCCCTCAAGAAGATCATCATCATCAAAAGTGACCAGCTCTAGCAATGGTTCATTAAGATCCAAGCTGGCTAACACCAACTCAAAACTACTTTCCAAACCCATATCATCAAGAAACACATCCCACGTATTTGTCTTTCCCTTCAACCTCCCCTCCCTCTTTCTGTAAATAAGATGGAGGTTGGTGTGCACTTGCACCATTATCTCTTCTTTGGAATGCTTAAGCCCGCTCTTCTTCAAACTCTACAAATTCTCATGGATGAGCCTCATGGATAAATTGTTGTTGAAGAGGGCATGTTTCCCCATGATTTTTCCAGTAAGCATAGGGATTATTATCCCCCCTGTCTCTACGCACATCATAGCCTCCAAATCTCCCAGTACCAATCGAAAAATCTACAAAGCCTTCCATATCTCTGCTTGATTATTCAAATCCCTCAAGTTGCAATGTTTAAGCTTATTCCAACGTTGTCATGTGTTGGTATGAGAACTTGTCATGCTCACCATGCATGATTTTCATCATCCTCTTGCTAAAATAGAACATCATTCTTTGTTTGATTATCCTCTAACTATCATACACTTTTCACCTCCATGCCTAAATTGTGTGCTCACCATTTTCTTGTGCCCATGCTTCTTCACATGCACTTCTATCTATGACACATATCTTTTATTATGCTTATATTGTCTCTATTAACTCTATTGCAACTTTATTATGTTGTATGCTCATTATACTTAGTATTATCTTGGACACTTATGCATTAACTTCCACTTACAAATAAAACATTGTGTGTTGTCTTGTTAATACTTTATTCTCTATAATCATATTTCCCTTGTTAATTTTTTTGTACTCAACTTCAAAAAACAAAGTAGTGTCTTTATATAGCATATTATTTTATTTCATTAAGACTATTTGTATCCACTGCTCCATGTCTTAACTACCTTACCATTTGAAATTTGCTTAATTTCCTTTGGCTTCTTTCTCACATCTACATACTTAAATTACAATCTACCTTTTTGCATTCGTGTTCAGCTGCATCATTCTCATCTATGACGATCTCCTCTTCCTTTCACTTGTATAAGTTTACAACATTGAATATGGGTGATACGTTGAATTCTATGGAAACTTGACTTTGCACACATTTTATATCCAACATGGTCCAATATTTTTTGCATTCAACTTGTTATATCGGCATCTAGGATAGAGCTCTTTCTTCAAATACACCATGACAATATCTCCCATTGTGAGTGACTTGAACCTCCATAATGCATCTATGTGCATAATGTACTATGCCATATTATACTTCAATCTATCTTGAACATATACATGCAATTGCACCATCTAATCTATGAATCATCATTGTATATTAACAACTGATCAACTAATTTTATAATCATCTTAGTTTCCTTCCATATAATTTTAAATGATGAATATCATGTCTACCTATTTACAAAGTTATTGCATGCAAAAAATCATCATGTGCTAAACTCTTAGCCCTGCATGAAATGGGCTTATGTCTAGCTACTAGTCATAGTAGATTTTGAGGGATTCACTTCATGATATTTTTCTATCCATCCCTTTAAGGATGATATGTTAAATTACATTGCAACTCCATCCCCATCTTCTTCCAAAATGTCCTCCAAAATGACTCAAGGATCAATCATGTCCATGTCTAATGAAATTATTTTCAACAATCCATGAAGTCACACTATGTCCTTGAAGAAAATACTTTCATAATAAGTCACATCATCAATCTTCTTTAAGTCAAGGAATGCACCATTTTTATACCATGTAAATCTCAACACACACTACATCATATGTGTAGTGTGTTATTACTAGTAGTACTCCAAATACAAAATCATTGGGTATATATTTCAATGGAATCTTCAAAATTTACCATAATGTCTAAATGTTATATTTTGACTCACTCACTTAGGAATTTTTTGTTGGGTTTGTTATATTCCTTGCAGTGAAAGAACAATCAACCAACTAGTTAGTCGATGTGGATCGACTGGGTGAATGTTCAGCTGGATAGATAAGTCGAGGTCAAAGAAATCAACCAAAAAGTTGAGGTCGAAGTGGTTGACCAGGGAAGTCGGAAGGTCCACCGACAGGAGGTCCAGTAGCATCCAACTAGAGACCGACTCAGGGTAGACTAGGTAGTCAACTAGTTGTTGACTATAACCAAATCCCAAGATTCATGGTATTGTGGCCAATCATTTGCATGGATCTGTAACCATTTTTTGGTGCCATGATTTACGGTTTTTCATGTTGTAAAGCCTATAAATAAGGTGTTTTATAATATTGTATAAGTTAATCTTTAGAAGAATCGTGAAGGTCATGTAGATGCAAGACGAATTGGTTGCAGGGTTGTTTTTGTGTAAAGAAAGAGAGTATGATGGTGATTGTGTCTTAGGTGTAGACAAAGGTTAGTCATGTAACTCTTTATTCAATGAATGAATAAGACAACTAGAGAGGAAGACGCTCAAGGAATGTTGGTTTTCCATGGTAAAATATTTGTGTATTGTGTGTGATTGTCATTTATTTCTTGCTTATATTTGTCTTCTCTTTCCCGGTTGGTTTAGTGTGAGTGTTAAGAACCAAATATCAATATAGCATAGAAAAACCTCAGAAAAAGTACTCAACCCCTTGAAAAAGAGATAATTTCAGATAATAAGCCTCTTCGAGGGGGAAACCTCCTTTTACCCCACTTAAATTTTCAAGTACAAGATGATTCAAAATGAAAATGTCTCCTTGGTATATATAGGAGACTAGGAAGTACTAGTGGCCTAAAGCCGACATAAATAAAATAACATTACTAATATAATATGCCCCAATTAAGGGGTAATGAGCCAATATTAGGGCTTAACAGTGAGGATTATTTTTCTCTACATTTGGTATTAGAGCTCATTTGATACAATTGGTAATAGAGGAAAGTAAAGCAGATCTTGGATCTAAGCTAAACCTAGGTCCAGTGGGAGTTGTAAGTCTGTAATCTTTAAAATTGTGCTTGAAAGAATGGCAAGCAGTTCGAGGATAGATATTGGAAAATTCAATGGCCAAAATTTAGAGCTTTGGAAGCTTAAGATGGAATATTTCCTTGTAGATCGAGAATAGTGGGCAGTTGTAAGCCTTAGAAGCATTCCAACGGGTATGTTGAGCAAGGAATGGGATAAACTCGAGAGAAGAGCAAGGAGTATGATTCGAATTTGTCTTGCAGATTCGTTATTGCTAAATGTCTCAAGTGAAGACTCTAAAAAGAAACTATGGGACAAGTTGGGAAGCTTGTACCAATTAAAATCCTTGGTAAACAAGTCGTTCCTTTAGAAAAAAAAAATTATCTTATAAGGATGAGTGATGGGAGCTCGGTAACAGAGTACATAAATGCATTCAATATTGTGATAAGTCATTTATTGTCTATGGATATTAAAATCACCGAGGAGAGGAAATGTATAATCTCGTTGTTTTGTTTGCCATACTATTGGGATATCTTAGTCATGGATATAGGGAGTAATTTGACCACATTAACGCTTGAAGACGTGGTTGAATCTATGTTGTCAGAATAAATGAGATGGAATAGCATGGAAGGATCGACCAAGGATTCCTTGATGGTGAGAGGTCGATCAGTCAACAGAGACAAAAGAAAATTCTATGATAGAAAGTTTTAATTGAAGGGTAGATATAAATACTCGGTTCAGTTGATGAGAATATGTTGAAAATGAGGTAAATATGGGCACTACAAGAGAGTTTGTAAGTTGAAAGTGACTGAGATCAGTCTAGGATCCGATGAGAAATAGTAGAATGAGAAAAATACTACTTCGAATACTCGGGAAGGTTGGCTTGAGTTTGGCACTTAGCTCCAATCACCTTCTTTAAGAAGGAAACATGAAAAATAGGATGGAGCTTAGAATGACTAGGCAAAGATAACCTATAGGCCACCTATCCCACACGCTTGAGAACAATATAAGGACCATAAAATTTGGGCGTCAGTTTCTAACCATCGTCAGCCTTGAGGGAATTTTGCTTGTAAGGTTGCAATCGAAGAAACACATGATCCCCTTATGCAAATTGATGTTCAGAGTGACCTTGATCTGCATGTTGCTTCATGCGATTATGGGCCATGACCAAATTCTCTTTGAGGGTACGGAGAATAGCCTCTTGAACTATAAGCGTTTGGTCAACCGCCTGGACCTTCGAGACACCTGGAAAAAATGAGAGAACTGGAGGTGGTTTTTGTCCATATATCGCTTCAAAAGGAGTCATGTGGGTATTTGTATGGTATGAAGTGTTGTACCACCATTTAGCTAGTGGTAACCATTGATCCCACTGGTTTTTCCTTTTCAATGCAAAACACCTCAAATATGTTTCCAAACACTTGTTGACAACTTCAGTTTGACCATCGGTCTGGGGATGATAAGATGTGTTGAGATGCAATTGGTTGCATTGTATCTTGAACAGTTCTTGCCAAAAATTGCTGGTGAAAGTTGGGTCACGATCAGAAACAATAGAATGCATCATGCCATGAAGCTTGAAGACCTGATCCATGAAAATTTGAGCCGCAGTGGATGTTGTAAATGGGTGTTGAAGAGCACAGAAATGAGCATACTTGGAAAGATGATCAACTACCACTATGATGATTGATTTATTTCTCAATTTAGGTAAGCCTACAATAAAATACATAGAGATATCTCACCAAATAGCAGGTGGAATCGGAAGCGATTGTAAGTTTCCAGGAGATTTGACTGTTTTACCCTTGTTGCGTTGACACACATCACATTTAGCCACCAAATTATGAATGTCATGTTTCATACCATCCTAGAAAAAAGAACGTTTGACCCGGTCATAGGTTTTGGTAAACCCAGAGTGCCCAGCTGTGGGTGTAGCATGAAGCTCAGAAAGTATCGTGGATTTAAGTTTTGCCTGTTTACTTAAATACAAACGGCCTTTGTATCGAAGCTCATCATTGAGCCAAGAGTACCATGGGGAAACTGGAGAATTGGACTGCAATTGTTATATCAAATGCAAAATTTTGGGATCGTGTAGCCATTCCTGGCGAACATCTTGGAGCCAATCTAGTACAATGAAGGAGAGAGAAAAAAGGGACCCTTCATCTTCATATTTTCTGGAAAGTGCATCAACAACCACATTGCTTTGCCTTTCTTATAAATGATCTCATAATCATATCCAAAGAGATTAGTCACCCATTTTTGTTGCTCTAGGGAGGAAAGGCGTTGTTCCATAAAATACTTGAGGCTTTGATGATCTGTCTTAATTTTGAAGCGTTGCCCCAATATATAAGGGAGCCAAAGATCCACGGCATGTAGAATAGCCAACATTTCCTTTTCATTGATTTGCCCAAATTTCGGTCGGACAATTTTTTGTTGGTAAAGGCCAAAGGTCGACCCTCTTGCATAAGGATAGCACTTATTCCTTTCCCAGAAGCATCACATTCCAGGACAAAGGTCTTTGTGAAATCAGGAAGGGCCAAGACTAGAGTGGTGCACATGGCCATATTCAAGGTTTGAAAAGCCTATGCAACTGCTGAAGTCCAAGAGAAAGAATTCTTAATAAGGAGTGCAGTGAAAGGTGTCGCAATCTTTCCATAATTCTTAACAAACTTGCAATAATAACCTGTTAAACCCATAACTCCATGAAATATTTTGAGATTATTTGGGTGAGGCCAATCTTGCATAGCTTCAATCTTTTTAGGATCCACCCTGACGTTGGCCTTTCCAACAAGATGACCCAAGTACTCGACTTTCAAGGTGCCAAAAGCACATTTAGATTGTTTGAGGAAAAGTTGGTGCTGAGAGAGTAGATGGAGAACTCTATCCACATGAGCAAGATGGGTTGTCCAAGTTTTAATATAGATGAGGATATCATCAAAGAAAACTAAGACAAAATTACGGAGAAAAGGACGGAAGACATGATTCATGAGGTTTTGGAAAGTGGAGGGAGCATTACACAAGCCAAAGGGCATGAACAAAAACTCATAATGGCCCTCACGAGTTCTAAATGCAGTCTTATTAATTTCTTCCTCTTTCCTACGAATCTGGTGGTAGCCAGAACGAAGATCAAGTTTAGTAAAGAACTATGCGCCACTCAATTCATCCAAGAGGTCATCAATGACAGGAATGGGAAATTTGTCTTTAATGGTGAGTTTGTTGAGGGTGCGGAAGTCAGGACACATGTGCCAAGAACCTTATTTCTTAAGGACCATGGCCATAGGAGAAGAGTAGGGGCTCATACTAGGGCAGATAACACCTGCGTTGAACAGTTCTTGAACAATTTTCTCAATTTAATTTTTTTGGGAAAAGGGGTGACGATAGGAACGAATATTGGGAGGAAGGATTCCTGGGACAAGGGGAATGGAATGATCATGAACACCACGTGAAGGAGGGAGTCCCTAGGGAGTGGAAAAAACCACTTGATGTTTATAGAGGATGGATTGGAGGTCCTACGGCACAAAGGGTGTCTCAATTGCTTATATGGCATGGAGTTGGGAAATAATACCAAAGTGACCTTTTTTGAGCAGCTTTTCCATGCGATGGGAACTAATGATCTCCGGGGAACCGGCAGTGATGCCTTGGAACTTATATTGTTGGTCATTCTGGTCGAATTAAATGGTTAATTCCTTAAAATCCATGAGAATGGGACCCAAAGTCCTTATCCATTCTGCACCCAACACAATGTCACAACCACCCATGTCAATAAAAAACATATGATATTTCAGGTGGTATTCACCAATTTGGAGACACGCATTTTCACAACGCCCTCCACATTTCATGGACCCGCCATTGGCAATCATGATTTGAAAATTATTGACTGCATGGATATAGCAATTTGTTTCTTGGGCAATGTGGTGATGAATAAAATTATGGGTGCTTCCACTATCAATAAGAATGATGACCTTCCTATGCTTGATGTAACCAGTTAGCTTGAGGGTTTGGGGATCAGAGAAGCCAGTGAGAGCATTTAGGGAAATGACCGGTTCTACTTCGAGAGGGTCTGAGGGAGGGGTTATGTCAGTGGGTTCAGGTGACACTGAAACAAGGGGAGCCTCAACATCCTCTTCCAAAACATCCTCCGAGATGGCCATAAAAAGCTTTTGTTCCTTACACTTGTGTCCCGAAAAATATTTGTCATCACAATTATAACAAAGGCCTTTGAGTTGGCATTCATCCATTTCGGACCTGGTCAATTTCTAGATCTTCAGTAGAGTAGAAGGAGGAGTGGGAGTTACTGGTTTAGTGCGAATAATAAAATAGGGTTTTCGGTTTTGAGAAGAGACAACCTGTTGTGCTTCCTTAGCTCTTTTAGTAGTGTCCACCCAACTCTAAGGCCAAGGGAAGGAGGGAGTCCCTGGGGAGTGGAAAAAATGACTTAATGTTTAGCGAGGATGGATTGGAGGTCCTGTGGCACATAGGGTGTCTCAATTGCTTATATGGCATGGAGTTGGGCAATAATGCCAGAGTGACCTTTTCTAAGTAGTTTTTCCATGAGATGGGAACTAATGATCTCCGGGAAAAGGCGATGATGCCATGGAACTTATGTTGTTGGCCCTCTTGGTCGAATTGCACGGTTAATTCCTTAAAATCCATGAGAATGGGACCCAAAGTCCTTAGCCATTATGCACCCAACACAATGTCACAACCGCCCATGTCGATAGAAAACATATGAGATTTCAGGTGGTATTCACCAATTTGGAGACACACATTTTCACAATGCCCCACACATTTCATGGACCTGCCCTTGGAAATCATGATTTGGAAATTATTGACTGCACGGATATAGAAATTAGTTTCTTGGGCAATGCGGCAATGAATAAAATTATGGGTGCTTCCACTATCAACAAGAATGATGACCTTCCTATGCTTGATGTAACCAATTTGCTTGAGGGATTGGGGAGCAGAGGATCCGGTGAGAGCATTTAGGGAAATGACCGGTTCTACTTCAAGAGGGTCTGAGGAAGGGGTTATGCCAGTGGGTTCAGGTGAAACGGACACAAGGGGAGCCTCAACATCCTCTTCCGAAACATCCTCCGAGATGGCCATAAAAAAAAATTGTTCCTTACACTTGTGTCCCAGAAAATATTTGTCATCACAATTATAACAAAGGCTTTTGAGTTGGCGTTCAACCATTTCGGCCCTGGTCAATTTCTGGATCTTCAGTGGAGTAGAGGGAGGAGTGGGAGTTATTGGTTTAGTGCGAGGAATAAAGGAGCGTTTTCGGTTTTGAGAAGAGACAACCTGTTGTGCTTCCTTAGCTATTTTAGTAGTGTCCACCCAACTCTGAGGCTAAGCCATGAGGACATGGGCACGAATATCATCCTTGAGGCCATTGATAAAACATTCTCAAAAAAAAGCATCAGACATGCCCTATGTACGAAACACCAGTCGCTCAAAAGTAGATATAAATTCTTCCACTATGCCAGATTGTTTCAACTTTGTCAAATGACCTAAATGGTTGGTGTCAATGTCAAAGCGTTCATAAAGCTCTGCCACAAAGTGTGTCCAAGCCACATACCCTTAGCGGGAAATTTTTCTCCATTTCCACCATTGCCAACATTGTTGATCTAGATGGAGAACACCATACCGGATTTTGTCCAACTCATTTGTAATGCCATACAAAGAGAAATAATGTTCCATTTGAGTTACCCGACCAGTGGGATCTGAGCCATCAAATTTGGTCACATCCACGCGCGGAAGGCGTAGGTCACGCTGAAAGTGATGGGGCTAAAAATTCTTGGAATGAGAGGAAGTTTCACCTTCGGTATGCAAAGGTGGGTCAGATAAGGGAAGATATGCAGGGATATGTAGCTTGGTGCAGATCATCGTAGTGACAGATTCAAGTTGGGTAGTAATGTATTGTTTGAGTTCCTCGATTGAGGCAGCGATGGAGGAATGCATGTTTTTATTGATGGTGGAAATATTAGCACTGAGTTGTCTCACTTCTTGTTGGGTTTATGTGAAATTAGAGTGCAAGGTATTGAAGCGAGCTTCCAAGTCTTGGCTACGGGTATGGGCCATGATGACGAGGGAACATGAAAAAGGGGTGGGTGGGACCACATAGAAAATGGGTTATGGGTGAAGTGTATCACAACGATCAGGGCAACAAGTTGAATTCAATGGGGTAAAGCCCAAATAAGGGTGTTGGAAGGGGGTCAGGTCCACAAGAAAAAAATTTACTGAAAAATTATAGGTATGACTACGATAAGGGAGAAGAGAGAAATTCAATGGAATAGGTCTCAAATAATGGTGCCAACAGAATCTAGAATTATTTATTTTACTCCTGCGGAGTTATACTCCGATCTGAAGAATACTACAGTGATGAAATGCCCAAATGCTTAACAGGAAGAAATGTGTAGTAATTTGGCAACCCGAATGCAGGAGACACAGTTGTGTGGCAACAGATCTTGTATGTTCTATGTTTTATTCCATCCCAAAGGTTAGGTAATCAAGGGTTCTACAGACAAGTATTTTCCCTGTGCTATAGCTCTCTGATATACGTGTGGGTTCCAACAATAGTACTCAGACCAATATCTCAGGACACCAACTAAGGAGGCTAGATCATGCCCTTAGTCGTACTACCTGACTACCCATGTACTAGAGAGTATCTTCTTGAGTGTTGTTCTCGGTGGCACTATAGAATTCATGCAGCCGATCAGTTTATCTGTGGAGGGCTTCAGGAGATCTAGGTCGATCTGTATACAAGTGTTGTCTAATGTGCTACCACTCGAAGGGATACCAACATGGGTTACAAGGGTGGCCAACAGATGTACGCTTAAGTACCACTTGTATTTCATGTGTGTATGAATCCCTGACCATGGATTTATGCGTGTAACGACAGATATCGGTAGCTTAAAGACGTCGAAATACGTCTCTACCCTAAAAAAAAATTAACCCAAAATTTTCTGTCGAGGAAGGTGCTCTGATACCACTTGTAATATTCCAGATATAAAAAAGTATGCAGAACAGAAATAAATAGCTAGAAATGGCAAATGAACAACAATATAACCAGAACAACACCACAATAATACCAAAATGATACTAGAATAACACCAGAAAGAGCACTTTGATTACTGAGATCAATGTTCACTTGCCTCTTCGAGGGTGCAACCTCCAACAGAGCAGAGCTCTATTACAACAATATCCAAGACAAAAGTTCTCATACCCTCGACTCCTATTTATAATAAATATGTCTATCAAAAGAACCATCTAAAAGAGGATCCTTCTAGAAGCAGAAGCTTCTATTAGGTCTTCTTACATTGGACTTATTCTTCCTTATTGCTAGGCCTTATTAATATTGACCTTTATTACATGGAAATATCTTATTCTACCTACGTGAGGGGTTAGGTCCCTAACATCTAGATCATCACATTCATATGTCATTGATGGGATAACAGATATGTCATTAAATCCCTTGATAAATTGTCCATCAATTTCTTTCATCCTCACATTTGGTCTCAAATCCCTTTGATTTCAAATTGTGGCTAATCCCTTAGAAAAATCACCTAACATTGATAGTGTGTCTTCCTTTAGTGGGATAAATCCTTGGGGTAGCCCATATCGATTGTCACTCTGTCAAATCAACCAAGTAATACACTACTTCATCTTCCATCATCACTAAAAACTCTACACTAGCATATCCTCTATCCTTGTCACTATGATTCAAAGACTTCACTACCAACTACCTTGCCTTTGTGTAGAAGACAAGAAGTATTGAAAGTTCCCTTTGTCCTTTACTTCAAGTAAATTCCAATCAATAGATATAGTATAGGTTGATCCCTTTGTGTTGGTAGACCACGAATGAAGAAAAAATGCAAGCCTTCTCTATGGAAGTCATTTCTTCGTTGGTTTTTCAAACAAAACACTTCACCTACTAGCCAACAAGAATATGATCCTTGGTGCCTTTGAACAATAACATAGTTGTTATTTAATAGATATGGGAAATTGCAATCTTTCATAACACATTATATCCAACTGGAGATCATCTTCGAGCAAGTCACCTAAGATTGGCTTCCAAGGAGACCCTAAAAATGTCATTGTAAAAATTTCCATTTTAGAAATGCCCTAGGGCACCTGTCTAGGGTTTTTGATCCAAGTTTAACTAGTAAGTTGGGAATCCCCAAACACCTGAATCACATGAATCTTTTCTAGCTTTCATTCACCCAATCTAAGTGAACTTTGGAGCACTACGCAGCCCCTCTACAAACCAAATATATTTTAACTGGGTGTGCAACAGAATACAATGTCGAGGATTATTCATCTCTTTGGTATTGTGAACCCTATTTTGACAATGTCTCATATGCCCTAACTTGTGTTTCCCCACATTATTAATGGGTAGAATGTTTTTTCAAAGCATGGTAAATAAAAGTTGACACCATAGCATAAGGAAATAGGTTGTTTACCCTATATGAGATACACTCTATAGTGTTCAATCATTATCCTATAAATATGTGTGAAGCACGATAGAGGCATTGTTATAGTGATTAGAGTCCAAGCACATAACTTGTTGAGATCGATCTCTAGTTCAAGCGACAATTGAAGGGGATTTCCATCACAATAGACATCACATACACTATCTATTGAACACAAATCACTTTCCCTGTGAGGACGCATGTATCTCCAAGGCGAAAAACCATATGGAGTATCTCGTCGATTGGAAAGCCTAGTTGTTATAACCAATAACCAAAGCACAATGATCCCCACTTGGGAACAACTTCCCTTCATTTAGAACTACATTGTTTGGGTTGGCACATGCAACCTCAAACCGTGAGGCCCTATTTTTGGGCTCAAACATCCTCGAGAGATTACATCTACAGAAGCTAGAGAAGCCATATCAGTACTCACCTTCCTCATTATAATTTTGATTGTTTTCCTTCTTCTCTGCTAATTTTGAATTTACCTTAAGTTGTTATTGCAATTTCTTATCTTTCACTTAAGGAATATTCTTCATTAATTCAATTAAATTCAAAGTAACATTTCAAGAGCATAAATTGTATAATTTATTAGAAGTAGTTATGTCCTTCTCTGAGGAGTTTGATGATGGTTCTTCTATGGATGTTTGAGCATTACTATTGTGGAATGTTTTCCTCGATAGGATCCTACCAGTTGGTTGTGGATCCTGATTGTCTTCCTGATTCAAAGGTCTCATTTCAATCGTGTTTGGATCCCAGTTCTTGACAGGGGGGTGTGGGGGGGCTTGCCCCCACACATCTATCTCCAAGGGTTCCAAGGGGAGGGTGACATTCATTAGATATTCCTCTGGTGAGGGTTCAAGGGCAACGCCCCCAAAAAGAAATTTTTAGGAAATTCTCCTTGTAAAATATTGTAATTTTGTAGTCAATTTGAACCGTTCATCATTTGGTTGCAGATCTGATGGTAGAAGTTATGTTAGGGTTTTTTTGTCCTAGAAAGCAGCCCTCTTTTATGTATGAGGAATTTTATTGTGGCTATGTATGAGAGTGAATATTGTATTATGAGAAAGGAGACTGAGTAAAGAAGAGGAAGTTACATTGGGTGTAGTGTAAGTTATATCCCTTCATTTTGTTGGATAATAAAATAAAGGGCTAACAATTTCTCTGTGGATGTATCCCATATTAGGTGAACTACTTATATATGTGTCTTTATTGTATTTTGTATCTTTTGTGTTTTATTTCCGCATATGTTTTATTTTATTGCTTTGAGATCCTCTTTTTATAACATTACCATAGTTACTTGAGATACGTGCTTGGTACAATTTCCTTTGTATTTATGTCAAACCTCTGAGTAATGCGACATTCAATTCATTATGTTCTTCTTGGGATCTTTTTAAATTTTGGTTATCGGCCCTACAACTTTGAAGTCCCACTTTTAGACTTCTCATGGTCTCTATCATATCTGAAGGGGTATGAATACTTCTTTCCTTGTCAAATTCAATTTCCTGATAGTGTTGTAAATATTTCATGGCAGTACTTACCATGATCAGTTGTCCGTAAATGTTTAAATATTATTCACTCTACTCTCCATGTGTCTTCCTTCATGCTGAAACAAATAAAAATTTTGTTAGATTATTTTTTATTTTGATTCATGACCCTTTTGCTCATGCTACGTTACTAGTAATTTTAGTCTTTATGGTCTATCTTTGGCCCATGCAAGCCTAGTGCTTGAACTGTGGTTCATATACCACTTGTAACATAACCGAACTCTAATCTTCATTAGGTAGGTGGGACATACAACTTTTTCCTGATATTTTGCTAACTAATTTCCTGAAACACAACTCTAATGTGGAGTCTATATTTTTGGATCAAATCTACTCCTCAAGGGATTTCCATCGACTATCAATATGCTTGATTTCAATTTTTGGACAAGAAGATATGATCTCTCAAAGATCTTAGGTATTATCCTCGATATTACAACATTGTGCCCATGTGGCACCCATGTGTACCTTGTCCCATACATGTTGGCAGATGATGCTTCTCTCTTCAAAGTGTCGATGGACAAAATTTTCTCTCATGAACAAATTTGAAGAAGTGGCGATGGAAAAATCGGTCAAAGCACTGATGAATGAGTTTAGGGAAGTGACGATTGACAAATCGATCAAAGCACCGATGGACACGAATACAAAACGTTGATGAAGAAACTTTTTGTCGATCACCGATGACATGATTCTCGTCTGATTTTTGATGAGGAATGAAGTTTTCAACTCTAGTGGAAAAAATCGCTACCATGCATTGTATGCAAGGCGGTTTTGGGAACTAAGAGAAGGTTTTGGCACTAGTGGAAGGAATAATCCAAGCATTGATGGCTCAGGTGCCTCCAACCGTTGAGGAAATACCCTCTTAAGTATCAATCCAGTGTCATTCCAAAGAATGTGGGTCTCTGACGATGAAGGATATGTACGACTATTCACTGATAAACAAAATGAGGGTGTCGAAATACAATTGTTAAGGGTGTTGAAGGTAAGACGAGGAGAGAGGCTTCAAAACAAGAGATAATTGACCCCACTGAAGGAAAATATTTGGGCCAACCACCACCAGGATGGAGTTTGGATGATCGAGACACCGAATTAACTAAACAAGACAAGACATCGATTTTCAATGCACGAAATCATATTCCAATTCATGAACTCTTTGCCACAATTTCCAAGATTTTCCACTCTTCTTGTGGTCGAAAAATCTTGTTTTTCTTGGTTGCTCTATTTCACCTATTATGGGTTCTAGCTCTCTTGGTTACCTGAAATCTGTTTTCAACTCTCTCCCTGCTTCCCCAAAACTCAGCTCCCTTCTCTGCTTGAATTTCTCACTCTTTTACCCATGCAAGCTTTCACTCTTTCACACTTTCCAAAATTGATTGTACTCATCCCATACCACAATAAGTTGATGAGAGGAATACCTCACCCACTCCCCCATGTATTAATGGAATTAATCTATTCACATGGTTACTTTCCCATACTCTCATAACTAAAGAGGTGACTTCTTCTACCAACCTCCTTACAATCATTCAATGATTGGCCTTAGATAAGTCAAAGGGAGAAAAATAATATTTGCTCGCAAAATAGGTTGGCAAGGTGCCTTGGGATCTCTAACATGTACAACCTCCTTTAGGCCCCCTCACTATTTCCCACTCATGGTACCATGGCCCATATAGGAATTTGTGCTCAGTGAGTTGTTTGGATTCTTCATTAACTGAAACACACACACACAATGTTTAATGGGTTCAGATTACCATGGCATGGTAATTAAATATCCATCCCAAAATAAAACAAAATTAACCATAATTAATTATAGATTAATCAGAGGATCAAAATGGGGACATTAAATAACCAACACTTTAAGCTTTCATTGCATTTTATGGTTGATGAGATTTTCTCGAAGGCCAATGGTTTGAGGACATCTAAACATAATATTCATTGAATTCTAATCTACATGTTTTTTCCTTAAGGTATGGTTTATGAAACAATGATCTCTTTTCTCATGATGAACATATTTTGAATATCTATAAGTGAGTGGTGGATAAATTTGATTATATATTTAAGCTATCAACACTTGTTTCATGAGCATGATGGAATAGTTCAATGAATGATAAACTCCTTAATATTCATGGTTACAATCTTCTTGGATACCATATGTTACCTCTATGTTTCCTTGGTTGATGGATAAGGTCAATTTGAGATATTGAATGTTGAGAAAGTTTAATCCAATTATATGGCACACTCATTCATTTGGTTTTCCAGCACAATATGATCACTTTTCATGACATGAGCACACTTGTCTCAATTACATAGCATTAAGGCTTGTTTTATGTAGCAACAACTTGCATGCCCCAACTTGTCTTATACCTTGTGAGTGAGTTTGTGAATGTTCTTAGTTGCCTTAGTCAAGTCCAAGTTAGGAGAGCTCACCTTCCTATATGGTGATCTAACTTAGACAAACCATTAGGGGCAACCCCCTTATCTTAGGAAAATATGTTTTCTTAGCCTAAAAGCAAGAGGCAAGACCACTAAGGTGACAATGGGTGGATTTCCTAGTAGTTTCTTCTAGGCTCTCCTACCTATCAGGAAATGCAGAACACTTCCACACTAATCCTAGCAGAAGAGAAGAAGAATTTAATCAAGAAAGCAAATGACACAAGCAGTCACACAGTACACCGAGATTTTACCCTGGAAACCCTTAACTAGGAAAACCAACATTCCTTTGAGCGTTTTGCTCTCTTGTTGTCTTATTCATTCTGAATAAAAGGTTAGATTTCTAACCTTGGTCCACACCTAAGATACAATAGACATCATACCCTCTTGCAAAGACAATAACAACCCTGTAGCCAATCCGGCTTACATATGGATGACCAACAACCTACACTTACACATGCATTAACCTGCAAAAGTGAATTATATGATCACCTACAACAACAGCCTTTACGGCCTTACAACACACCTCTTTATTGGATTTCCAACAGGAAAAACCCTAAATATTGGTGCCCAAAAAATGGTTACATATCCATGCATACCATTGGATACAAATCCCACAAATCCCGAGATTTTGTTACAGTTGCGTTTACTAGTTAATTACCAGTTGACCTTCATTCAGTCTCTAGTCAGTCGTCTCATGCTTGCACTTCCACCTCTTGTTGGTTGACTTGTAGTTGATACCTTTGACTTTGACTTTACCTGGTCGACTCCCTCAACCTTCAAATTGTTGTCGATCTACCTCGACTTCGACCTGTTGTCGATCCACCTCGAATTCGACCTGTTGTCGATGTTTTCGATCTACCTCGACTTCGACCATCAGTCGATTCACCTCAACTATACTTTCACTGCAAAGAATATAACAACCCAACATTCTCCCACTTGTTGTCTTCTTTGCTGAAACAAAATATTCCTAAACTTTCACTCACAAACCCATGACAACAATGCCCATTGCCTCTTTGCACCAAGAGAAATTCACAACACTCGTAGACTTGGTCAACAAGTCTGCTATGTTTTCCAATGTGTATACTTTATCTAGTAGCACCTTGTTACTTTCCACCATATCTCTTACGAAATGGTATTGTACATCAATGTGCTTAGTCTTTGAATGATAAGTGGGGTTCTTTGCCAAAAATATTGTGCTTTAACTGTCGCAATTCACCTTCATAGCTCTCTACTCAGACCTGATTCCTTAACACAACCTTTGAAGCCATACCGCTTCTTTACTTCCATGAGTGGCCGCCATGTATTCAGATTATGTTGTTGATAAGGATACAATCGCTTGTCGCTTACTCATCCAGCTTATTGCTCCACTAAACATCTTGAAGATATATCCGTTAGTCGAACTCCGTTGATCCAGATCTCCAGCCCAGTCAGCATCGACAAAGCCATGTACATCTAATTTATCATTGTCACCTCCAGGTTTTCCTTGATAGCATATAGCATAGTCCATTTTGCCACACAAATACCTAAATACTCTCTTGATAGTTGTCCAGTGCTCCTTTCTAAGTGTCGACATGTACCTTCTCAACACTCCCACTGCATGGGAAATGTTTGGTCAAGTGTAGACCATCACATACATTAGACTACCAACAACACTTGCATAGGGAACACATGCCATGTCCTCTATCTCTTCTTGTGTCTTTTGACACTGTTCAACAGTAAGCTTTACTCCCACTAGAATTGACACCTTCATCGATTTGCAATCTTGCATGTTGAATGATTTCATAATTGTTTCAATATACTTCGTCTCATTCAACCATATCTTTATAGCGGCTCGATCTCTCTTAATCTCCATTCCTAGAATGAAGTTAGCTACATTGAGATCCTTCATGTCGAACTTGGAGGATAATTGCTTCTTCACCTTCTTTATTGCATCCATGTTGTTTCCAATCAACAACATGTCATCGACATACAAAGCTACATATATGAAACACCCACCTTCTTCCTTAGAATGTATGCAGTTATAAGATTTGATTCTCACAAATACCAAACTAAGGATGTATGTGTCAAAATTCTGGTGCCACATCCTTGGCGATTGATTTATACCATAAAGGGATCTTTTCAATTTGCACACCAACTCTTGCTTTCCCTTTATTACAAATCCTTCGGGTTGTTTCATGTAGGTTTCTTCTTCTGGGTTCCCATGTAGGAACGTTGTCTTCACATCCATATGTTCTATCTCCAAATTGAATGTTGCAGCCAGAGACATTAGTACTCTAATGGAAGTTAGTTTTGCAATAGGGGAAAAAATATCACCGAAGTCAACTCGCTCGACTTGGGAATATCCTTTCGATACCAGTCAAGCTTTGAACTTCTCGACTTGTCCTACGACATTCATCGTATTCTTGAACACCCACTTGCTACCAATGAGATTTCTTCCACTGGATAAATTGACTAAATTCCATGTCTCATTCTTGGACAAGGATTCCATCTCTTTGACTGTGGCGTCCTTCCAGAGTTTACCCTTTGTCGAGCTGACTACCTCACCGATTGACTTGGGCTCATTGTCGATGGTAGTTAACACAAATGTGGAACAAAAGTCGGGTGGATTGTACCTGCCATCTAGTTTTCTTAGTCTTTCTAACCTCCTTACCATCGGAGTCAATTATTCCACCTTTTCCTCATATTCAGTCGACTCATCTGAATCATCTTTTTCGTTCCTCAATTCAAACCACACTGTATCAATATTATTCTCGGTTTGAACAACTTCTTCGGGCTCAGATTTACCTCTGACTTCTCTGAAGACCACATCTCGAGTGTACATTATTCTCCTTGATGCAATATCCCAAAGATTATATCCTTTCATCCCTTCTTTGTATCAGATGAAAATACATTTGATTGCCTTCTTGTCCAACTTGCTCCTCTTTTCCTTGGGAACATGCACAAATGAAACAGTTTGAGATGCGCCACCGAAGGCTTCTTACCCGACCATATCTCATTTGGATTTGTTTTGACTAGCACCAACGAAGGAGACATATTCACCAGATATTTGGCAGTCTCGACTGCCTCTACCCATAATTCATGTGCGAGCCCAACACCATTGAGCATGCTCCTTTCCTTACCCATCAACGTTATGTTCATTCTCTCGACAACTCCATTTTTTTGTGGGATATATGGTGTGGTATTTTGGAATGCAATGCCACACTGCTTATATAATTGATCAAATTCCTTTCCACATAATTCACCACCATTGCCAGTCCTCGGCACTTTAATTCTCTTCTCTATCTGGTTTTCCACAAGAGCTTTAAACTCCCTAAATCTCTCGAAAACCTATGATTTCTTCCTTAGGAAATATATCCATGTCTTCCTAGAAAAATCATCTATGAAGGAGACATAATTTAGGGATCCACCAAGTGAAGGAATTGTGATCGGGACAAACACATCATTATCCACTAGTTCTCGAAACCCATTTTCTCTTGTCGCTCTATATGGGAACCTCACCCGACTTTGTTTCCCATATATGCAATGTTCACAAAAGTTGACTTCTAAACCACATTCAGGAAAACCTTCGACCATACCTTTGTTTTTCAAAACTCGAAGTCCTTTTTCTCCAATGTGTCCCATCCTCTTGTGCCATAACCTAGTCGGGTCGAGTTCATCATGTCTTATCGAGTTGGTTTTAACCGACTTGACTCGAGTTGAGTTGATTAATGTTGGCATCGAGTCGATTCAAGTCGTAGTTGAGTCGATTTTAGGAGCAACAATGTTGTTGCATCTAGTCGAGTCGGAATTCCCTAATAACTTGTACAGGGTACCAATCCAAACTCCTTTCATTAAGACCATTGCACCTCTAACCATCTTACATGAATCCTTTTGAAACAAAGTATGCACACCTGCATCACTCATCTTGCTGATAGATATCAGGTTTATTTCGAAACTCGAAATGTGTAGCACACCTGGAAGGGTTCTTTTCCTCCCATCCTATAGTGTCAGTCAGAATCTTCCCCATCCGACAATTATGGTTTTCGAGTCATCCCCCAAGAACACATCACCCCCATCATATCGTTTATATTCACAGAACCATTCTTTATGTTGTGTCATTTGATAGGATACTCCTAAGTCGATCAATCAAACATCTTGATCCGACTGTGTACTGGTTGACACCAGGTACACATCACCTCCCTTCTCCGAGGTCGTCTTTCTCTCAGTCGATTGCTTCTCGTCATATCTAGCACTGCCTTATGTTTCCTTTGACTTACATTCCTTTTTATAATGCCCAGTTTTACCGCATTTCTAGCATCTTCGCGTCAACTAAACTGGGTATTTAGATCTACCCTTCGACTTATACTTTCTACCAGAGAATCTGCCTTAATCTATGTCTATCGATCGACCTCTCACTACCAGAGAATCTTTGGTCAATCCTTCCATGTTCTTCCTTCTCATTTCTTCTGACAATGGAGAAGAAACCGCGTCCTCTAGTGCTAGTGTGGTTGTATTACTCCCTATAGCCACGACTAAGCTATCTAAGGAGTCTGGAAAAGAACATAATAGGCTAATACACTTCTCCTCATCAATGATCTTTATATCCACAGACGATAACTGGCTTAACATGGTGTTAAACGCATTTAAATGCTCAGTCATCGTATTGTCATCACTCATCCTTAGAAGATACAATTTCTTTCTGAGAAACAACTTATTTACCAGATATTTCGACTGGTATAAGTTCCCAGCTTGTCCCACGGTTTCTTGGCCGAATATTGACCTGAGACATTCAACAACATTGAATCTGCAAGACAACTTCGTATCATACTTCTTGCTTTTCTTTCGAGTTTCTCCCATTCTTATGTTGACATGTCTGTCGGCTCGGTACCTGGACAGATCGTTGTCCATTGTTCTCGATCCATAAGAAGATCTTCCATTTTAAGCTCCCAAAGCTGAAATTTTTTTCCATTGAATTTTTCTATCTATATTTTGGAATTGCTCCCCATTCTTTACTACGATCTTTAAAATAATTTATGAACTACAACTCTTACTGTACCTAGGGTTTAGTTCTCATATTCAAGATTGGAAAATCAAGATCTGATATACTTGCCAAAGCATTACACCACTCCGATAACTCACTTTGCAAGGAAGACCTAAGATCTGATAACACATGTCAGGAAATGTAGAACACTTCCACACTAATCCTAGCAGAAGAGAAGAATAATTTAATCAAGAAAGAAAATGACACAAGCAATCACACAGTACACCGAGATTTTACCCTTGAAACCCTTAACCGAGAAAACCAACATTCCTTTGAGTGTTCTTCTCTCTTGTTGTCTTATTCATTCAGAATAAAAGGTTACATGTCTAACCTTGGTCCACACTTAAGACGCAATCGAGATCATACCCTCCTGCATAGGAAAGAACAACCATGTAGCCAATTTGGTTTACATATGCATGACCAACAACCTACACTTACACATGCATTAACCTACAAAAGTGCATTCTATGATCACCTACAATAGAACCCTTTATGACCTTACAACATGCCTCTTTATAGGCTTTACAACAGGAAAAACCCTAAAGATTTACGCCTAAAAACTGGTTACATGTCGATGCATACCATTGGCTACAAACCCTGCAAATCATGGGATTCTATTGCAGTCGACTCCAAGTCATGTTTACCAGTCGATTACCTATCGGCCTTCATTCAGTATCTAGTCGGTCATCTCACACCCACACTTCGACCTCTTGTTGTTTCACTTGTCGTCGATATCTTCAACTTCAACTTTACCTGGTCAACTCCCTCGACCTTCGACTTGTTATCGATCTACCTCGACTTTGATCTGTTGTTGATCCACCTTGACTTCGACCTATTGTTGATGTTTTCAATATTGTCGATCTACCTTGACTTAGACCATCAGTCGATTCACCTCGACTAGACTTTTACTACAAAGAATATAACAGCCCAACACTACCAAGGTTGGGACTTTTCCTTTAGTGAGAGTTTGAGTAGTAACACCGAAAACAATAGTGCTCGACATTAAAAGAGTGAATTTTGTTGCACACAAAGGGATACTTAATGAAATTCATTTCAATCGCAGAACCTACATGTTTCAGTTTCCAAAATTGAAATGGACGAGGAACATATACTATCATGAGAAATTTGTTGACATTTAAGGCACTCATTTGCAAAGAGAAAAGGAAATTGATAATGTGCTATGTGGATCCGATGGACCATTTGATCAACAAATATTAAGATGATGGGGTCTTGAGAGATAACAATATAATCCAAAGTCACTAGGGCACAAACAAAGAACTGGGCAATGTCTAGAGTGAAATTAGGAAATGACTAGAGAAGGGTGAATATGAACCAATTGACAATTATTAATGATATACTTTCCTTCAAAAGCAAATATAGGATCATTTATGTTTTCAATTGGTTCTAGCTTGAGCAGTTGAGAGGATAAGATGTTATCTTCCCCACCTGAGTTAAAATCCATCTTGTAACATGTTCGCTCTTCATGAGTTGTTTGTTGATTGGGGATATTCATGAGACAATTGTTGGTTGTGGCTCACAAGGTACTGGCAATCTCATTCTCATCTATGGGTTGGAGGGTGGGATGAATAATTACATGTAAATAAAAATAGAAACATATGTGTTGAATTTAAGGAAATATATTTCTCAAAGCCATGGGTAGCATTATCTTTGGTGGTGGGATGTATCTTATTTGTTTTAATTGTATTGCAAACTCTCCTCACCTAGGAGCAACTAGCTAAAAGATTGAAAAAGGGATAATCACATCACATTACACTTGACTCCATGATGTGAAAACCCAAAAAAATATGTAGCTTCTTTAGTGGCAAGTTGGTTATTATGTCCTCCAACAATTTCAATATTCTCTCTTCACTTCATTGTCATCATTCCAAGTATTGCTACATGGATTGGTATGAACTTACACTACCTAACTACTACTACTTTTCAGAATATATGTTGCATTTGCTTTCTTTAATATGAATGACAATGTTGTGCAATCAATAAACTATTATTGTGAAGTGGGAAAATTCCTACAAATTGAATTGGTATAAGTTGGTAATTCCTTGTAGCAAGAAGATGAAAAAAAAAAATTATAAAAAAAAAAATACACAAACTTGAGCCATACTTAACCCAACGAAATCCAATCTTTAGTTTGAGTAACTTAAATTTTTAGAAGAATTTATACTACATAGAAAAGGGAAATATAATATTATTTGAAGCATAATCATCACTCTAAATGGCCACTAAATCATAGCCAAACTAACTTATAAAGATATACTCGTTTTAATTATTTGGCTTGATTAAAACACACAAACTTGAGCCATACTTAACCCAAAGAAATTCAATCTTCAGATTGAGTGACTTAAGTTTTTAAAAGAATTTATACTACACATAAATGGGTAATATAATATTATTTTAAGCATAATCATCATTTCAAGTGGCCACTAAATCATAGCCAAAATAGTCCCTCCTTAGCTTTTAGAAGCACGTCACCAAACAACTTTAATTAGTCAAATGTTAAGAAAAATTGCTATAAATCAAAGTTTGCTTAAATCTTATTTTCTATAAAATATAAAATCTCTAGAGCATCATGCAGTGTGGAGTTTGAGCTCTAGGGCGCTATGTTTTTTAACTAGCAATGTGAAGCTACTCATACTCGCAATACAATTAGCATAGAAAAAAGTTTACAAAGAGACTTTGAATTGAGAAGTAGCAACAAGATAGAGGAAACTTTGCAATAATAAATTTACATGTGAGCATTGTTCATACTCGCAGTACATACAATTACCCTAGAAAAAAGTTTACAAAGAGACTTTGAGTTGAGAAGTAGCAACAAGAGAGAGGAAACTTTGCAATAATAAATTTACATGTGAGCATTGCTCACCCTTTTGATCATAGAGATCGGTTTTATTCATTTAAATTTTTTGTTGGTGCATTAATCCACCATATCAACATATCAACTATTGTAATTTTAACATAAAACACAAGGGCATGTTAGGAGAAGATCATCATCGTATTGATAGTTAGTATTATCTTATTTTTAATGAAAATGAGAACTGCAAGCAATTATATAGGCTTATTATGCAGGCTCTGGTATGGACCTCTCCACCTGCAAATTACATCATAGACAAATGTTTCAAAGAGGTTCAAAAGCGAAGAGAGCATGAATTGCAGCTACCAAATGTGCTCATAAAGTGTGATAATCGAATATGAATTTTAGTACATATGACATAGTAAGAATGATGCAAGAACCACAGAGTGACAATGATTAAAAAATAGACCCGAGTTATTATTATTCGTACCGAGGAAACAACTGTGCCAATACCCATTACACAGACTCGAAGTATATTGAGCTGCATAGACAGATTTAACTTGTGATTAAAAAGTATTCGTTAAATTTACAAGTTATTCGTTTATTCATTGTAGCACAAGCCCAACGTTGTTACCAAACTAGAATTTACAAGTTATTATGTATATAGGTCCATGTAAGGCCTTAATTTACCAAGCATAGGGAATATGAGTTTAAATGATTCTAGTAGACTTCCATTCAAAGAATCTATGCACATTTATTTAAATTTGCATTTAATAGTTTATGTATTCCCATCTACGCCTTATATAAATGTTTATATCCATGATTTTTGTTTTGCAATGTAAGAGGAGTTACAAAGAAATCCAATTGCATTGTATTTAAGTTCCCCAATTGCTATTCTTTGGTCAGTAGACATACACATCAACAAATATGATGGTAGAGAAATTGGTTTGTTGAGTTGCCTACTCTAAAGATCTTCTAATCTCAAAAGCTTTAAATTCACATTTTCACACGAGCATGAATGTGAACGTAGAAATTATGGTTTTTAGAAAAATGAGTGTATATCAAGAGAGCTCACGATCAAGGAAAGTTACTGGAAAAGATATGTGAATTTATCTTTTATTTCTAACAATTTTTTTCAAACTATACATGATCACAATGCAAGAATTGAATTGCATTATTATATTGTGTAATTAAACCGAAAGGACATGAAAATGACA
>ML784301.1:198974-243944 GCA_009831015.1 Picea engelmannii | reverse complement strand
ATATTATATATATATATATATATATATATATATATATATATATATATATATATATATATATATATATATATATATATATATATATATTTTGTTAAATAATTGTTGAAGTGGTAAAAATAAGTAGATGCTTTGAGTAAGAAGGGTTACTCTATACATATTTGTATTTGGTTTGGTTGAGGGAAATTTTAGTAAATTTTAACAATGGAAATGAAAAATCATCTCATTTCAGTAATATTTCAACACTATCCCATCCAAGTTCCAATGGTCTTCATGTCAACTTGTCTTTGAACATCTACTGAGAAAGATCGAAGAATTTTTTGTTTATGCTAGTACTTATTGTAGTTGTTCGAAGAAAAGTTGAAGAAATTGAAACTGTTTGTTTTAACTTATTCCCTCTCCTTTTGTTGTTTCTTTCATTCTTCAAATTTTTTCCCAGTGCATAAATAATGCCATCTAATTTACCCTCTACCTTTAATACACATGACATTTTCTTTATTAAATTCACAATCGTTGTTGCAAGTATGTCAAATGCACATCAGAACAAGATACTCTAATTTCTTTCTTATACCATTATTGTTTCTCAGCAGTCTATAATTTGCAGTTTGGTTTTACTCTATTTTATGATATCTTGAATAAAGATTCCAAAATAAAAAAATTACAGAATAGAGTGTTGTTGATGTGGAAGACTTGTCAAACTAGTTGGGCATCATTTTTTACTTAGGAATATCTTTTCAAAATTCCATCTGTAGTAATGTTAAAACACTACAAGACATGAAATAAATTATAAGTTTACTTAATAATAACATTCAATACTATTGATGCTTGATAAATACCACTATGATTCCGCATCTTCAGTGGGTTATCTTGGTGATGGTTATCGAATAAGGTGGCCATGTGAATGAGAGTGCTAGTATTAGCTATTTGTTTTGGCATTTTCTATAACTTGGGTTTCTGCGGCTTCCTCTTTCATTTGTGCTTGTGGTGGCTTATGTGTGATAGTGTTCACTTTCCATTTGCAAAATAAGCTTTGTAGTTTTTATGGATATTTTATTGCATAAAATATCGATTGTAGCACAAGCTAACATTGTTAAAGTGTCTAAAGTATCTATAATGTAGAAACTCGTTTTTAAAATAAAAAATTTAAAATAATTTATTTTTTTTTAAATCAAATGCAACAACTTACCAACTTACCATCACAATGTCTAAGAACATGTAGAACTTAGGAACGCAATGCCCCAAAACCGAGGGAAAGTGGGGAATATGTCTTGTCTCTTATTTCCAAGCGAAAATATTGTTCATCTCTCACTCGTCATTTGCATGGAAAGTACGTGGAAAGGATCCTAGCTAGGGTAGCGAAACTCCCCTTCTAGCTCTGGTTTTGGTGATCGAACACGCCCTCGTGCCACACATAAAAATTTGCCACTAGATATTGAACACGCCCTCATGCTATAGATAAAACTTTGCTACTTATGCTTAGCTTGGTCCCCTATGCTCGTCTCTGTCTTTGCAACATATTTAGGGAGACATTTGTAGATCTTGTACAGGTTGCCATAGGGAAAAGAAAAGAAATCGATGATGTTGGAGTTATTTTCTGAAGACGCCTTCTTCCTCGGTTATTTTATTTTTCCATCAACTAGATGAGGCAGATGTTTTTGCAAAGATCAAAACATAGTGGCTTCTCAGGATTGAATTTTTGTTGTACATTTCTAGTCCACATTTTGTTCGCTTGGGCTGTAGTGGACAAGCTAGAATTCAACCTGCTAGGGGCATCCTTAGTACTAAGTATGTCTCAGTGGATTGTGGTCATTGCTACTGCCTTATATATATTCTACAACCCATCTTGCAAGCAGACATGGACTAGCTTCACCTCCAAGGTCTTCACAGGATTCTGGGCCTACGTCAACTATAGATTTCTTCAGAGGACTATGGACCAAAGTCAATTGTAGATTATGCTTCTATGCTAAATTCTATGCTAACGTGTGCCTTTTATATATTTTGCAGATAGATTATCTAATATATGTCAACCATCCAATAGATTATATGAATTAAGTCTGAAATTTTCCATAGTAGCTTAGATTGTTTTGATGAAAAGAAAATTGTGTTGTTTTTTTCTGCAACGTCATTATACAGTTTGGAATAATGGTACACTAGAGTGTTGGTGCTTATATCCACTTTGCCGCCATATGCCACCTCCACTTCCGTTGTTTCTTCCCCTTCACTGGCATGCAACCCAAGAGAAGTTCTTCCCAAAGGTTTTGAATTCCAGGTTTATGAATTACGGGGGATCTTATTTATCAAAGGAGGATCAAATCCCACTGGATTTATGGTGGATGAGGTGAATTAGATGCAGTACTTGCATGTTGCGATCTCTGAAACATTAAGGCTATATCCCTCGCTCCCTATAAACTATAATAAAGTGATACAAAATAAGGTATTCCCTGACGGGGCATGATTGAAAAGGGGAACAAACATCATCTTTCCAATCTCAGTTAATAGGATATGGACTTATCTTAGTTAATGATGCTATGCAACCCAACTAAAGAAACCATGGATTCTTGATCAAGGTGGTTTTAAGATATGCTATGCAAGGTGGTTTTAAGATGTACTATGCAAGGTGGTTTTAAGATGTATTATGGGATCGAAAGGTCCTCTTTTCTGTTAGGCCATGCTAAGAGGTTTCGCTATTGGTCTTTTACCATTAGCACGATGCTCTAGGATTGCATCGACTAAACACCATAAAGTGTTTGGAGTCAATTTGGAGAATTTCTCTAGTCATCTAGAATTATCCATTGTCTTGTCAGACGCCCCTATGTATGTTGGAGCAAGGGGACACCAAACAAGTGCAACGCTTGCATTAAAATTGCAAGTCCCATTGGCAAAAAATAAAGAATCAATGTGTAATTGTTCAATAAATCTAAACATTGATATTGTTAACTTCATCGATAGATGATTAGAGTCCTTACCATGTGTATCCTTCAAATGTGATAGGTTTTATGGGAAATCTTCCAAATAGGGCAGGTCAATCCCTTCATTAATATACTATCAACACACACAAGCAAACAAGATACCTTGACGAAAAATAAAAATGTTTAGAGTAAAATTCAAAATTTGGTGCAAATTTGTTTTCCTCGACTTTCGTTCTTATCATTGATCTGTTAGGCCTTGCGTAACCTGCTCTGTTTTTCATGCAAACAAAGCAAGTATGTCATGGCTTTAAAATTTCTATTCAAGAACCACCTCCAACAATCTTAGGTAGAACACTAGTTGTGAAGAGAAATTGAAATCCAAAGTCATCTTCGGCATCCCAATATACTTCAATTGTTTGGTTATTTTTATGATCGGGTTCAGCCCATCACATACTCAAATCTTTGAGATTTGATCCATGTGATTAAATTTTCCTTTTGTTTTGTATTCATTTTGTGATTTGTATTTCTTTTCAGAGTAGTGTCTATTTGATTCTTGAATACGTTGCAAAAGGTGAGCTCTACAAAGAGCTTCAACAATGTAAATGCTTCAACGAAAAGCGGTCAACCACTATAAGTGTTGTAGTTTGGGGCGTCTTGTAGCTATGTTAAAGTATGGCTTGTAATCTACTATTATTTGTTTATATTCGGTAACTACTGACTTTATTTTATTATGTAGTACATTGCATCATTGGCACGAGCCTTAATCTATTGTCATGAAAAACATGTGATACACTGGGACATCAAGCCAGAAGTTGATAGAGCTAGGGTTTGAAACAAAGCTCTTCCCTGAGCTCCCTAATGTAAGGCTTTCTAAATTTTACATTTCTCCAGTCGAAGTGGTTGAAAGGCTATCATTCTGCATTCTGTGAAATGCATGGCCAAGAGCACCATCACATACAACTTCTCAAAGATGGTATATATTTCTTAACTTTGTCAAAATAAAATTGTTAATAATCAAACAATACATGAATATACATAATATTTACATGTACAAAGAGCGAAATGAATATACATAATATCTACATGTACAAAGAGTGAAATGAATATACATAATATTTACATGTATAAAGAGTGAAATGAATATACATAATATTTACATGTACAGGGAGCCAGAGCTACCAAAGGTGCAGGGATCAAAGGTGGTGCACATAGATAGATCTAAAGCTACTAGAGAATTTTACTTTGGTTTATTTGCTTCAAATTTCATTATGTTTGTATTCCTTCAAATGGAAAAAAGTAAAGATGGCAACCATAGGTGCGCTGGGGCAATGAGGCGGTTGCAAGCTAGGGATACCGAGGTGGCCAAGGGTTGAGCAACATGTCAGGAGGTGGCTAGGCATGCACCGATAGCACCATTGCTTGGACTGCAGTGCAATTCTTTGTAGACATCGACTGCAATGTATCTATCAGCTCATTAATTGCATAAGTGCAACATCAGTGTCAAATTTATTTTCACTGCAATTTACATAATATTTAGTGCATATACAATGAGAGGGAGCAAAGAAGAAGAGGTTTTAGCAAAGAAATATTCCAAGGCAAATATTTGATATAAGTCTGGATTTTTCTTTCAAGCCATGTTTATAATAGTAAATTTGATATTCTATGCTTCTTTGTATACCTTTGCTTGAGGTTTGATTGTCTTTAGCTATGTACATGTTCATCAAAATTTCCGTTGCCTCCTGAAGCATTTTCTCAATATGTGAAGTTGTAACTCTCTTGCTTTCCATCTCGTTGAAAATGGCCACGGCATAGAATGACACATGAATCAAGGAAGGCAGGCATGGTGCCGAGATAGACGAAGGATCCATCACCTAGATTGAATGGCTATTGAAGAAGCCAAGATCGATGAGGCCCTTGTGTAATCCACCTAGATGTATGCATTGGTGACAGATTGGTGAGAATTTGGTCAGATGCATGCAGGTTTCCTCATTGCCACCAAAGGAGACATTGGTTGCAACATCCTTAGACTGTCGTGCAAAGAGTAGGGTTGATAGCTTCAAGGAGGCATTGTCTGCAGAGTTCCTATAAAGAAGAGCCACACCTACACAATGGCCAATCATAATATTTAAATATTTTTTTTTATAAATTAATTTTTAATCCTCACAAATAGATTTATAAAAATTGCACATACCACGGGATTAATGTCCCATCATGATGATTTTAGCCAATGAAAAAATCATGATATCAAATTAGAAAAATATATAAATGTATTTCTTTTTAGGAAAAATTCAAATAATAGAAATAATGGAAAAGAGTTAAAGGTTTATAATTGTGAACACACCAAAACATACCCATTAATACACCAAAATGCGTCGTGTAATGCCCAGTCAACGGGTGTTGACCGCGGGGTGAAATCTATAGTCCCTGCCTTGGCCAAGGGAAAGGACTAATAACATATAAATATATACTAGTTTTAATTAGTTCACTTGATTATTGTGTTACTTATTATGATCAAGTGAACTAGCAAGCCTAGAAAATAACAATTCAAGACGTCAATAACTTTCTTTTTGGAATTTGTCGTGAATTACTTTAACTCAATAACGGGTATTATAATATCTCTATTTTGACCTCTTAAATCTATTGAATCGAAGTAATTGGTTTAGCTAATAATGGGTACGGTAATACCCCAATTTTTACCTCTAGAATGTATTAGATCAAAGTATATATACATTTTATATTTTTTTCAAAGAAAAAATTATCATTTATATTCAAAGATTGAATGAAAATTACATTTATCAGGTGCATACCGCGCCTAAAAATTTAAGGTTACATATTTAATGTACACCTCATTTATGTCTCATTGAAAAATAATCCTCGATCTACCCCTTTTTTCCTTTCTTCTTTTCTACCTCCTGCCACCCCATGGAGAAGGTTCTGTGATCGCTAACGATAATTAATAATTTGGATGTCTAGGATTCATACAGAGTATCGAGTCCTTATTGGAGTTAGAAGTGTTAGATTCATGATATCTCTTCATTCACCCTAGTGGGGCTTCATGCACAATTACCACCCTCAAGGAGTAAAGCACAATATTCTTGTCTTATTCTCTATCCTCCAAGAGAGGACATGATTCCCCTGGATAGGCAATGATATCCTTCTCTGAAACTATGGGTTTTTTATTGTCAAAATTTTGATCGTATTAAGCCTCCAAGTATGGTTGCTCAAATGATTGTCGACTTTTTTATTTTGGTTTATGTCATGTGCTTATTTTTGAGTGAGTTCATGCTTAGGGACAAGATTCCTAAAGATGCCTTGTTTGTTGGTAAATCTTACATTAAAAGTTGTATTCTTATAATTTAAAACTTGAACTCGTCTAAATTTTTCCCTTTGTAATAGCATTTTGTCTGTTAGACCCTAACTGATGTCAATCTCAACACATATTATGCCATATGTGAAAAAAAACTCAAATCAATTCATTTGATATATGTTTTTATGTGACTGGCCAAACTATTCTAGATGTCTTTGAAAATCGATAAATGCCAAAAATGAAGTGGTGAATTTGGAGATGAATCCAAACTAGCATTTTGGTTATAGAAATAATGGCAAGGTCAAAATCTAGGAACCATGGGGTAAGAAAAAGACATACTCTTCTCTAAACACAGGGACCCTCCTCATAAACTTTTTGATAATCAACAAGGTTTGAAAACTAAACAATAAAAAAACCCTTGGAGCATAGATATACCTCAATATGCTTTGTCTAAGTCATATAGATCCACTAGTACAAGTATGACATAGAAGGCTAAAAAACATTGAATCAACAAATCACAAAAGAGGATTTATAAAATGAAAGAAGCTCTACAACCTTCAGCTCAGAAACCCCAATGTTTTCACCTCTTTTGTTTTCCACTACATATGCACTAGGCAGAGAGGGATTTGGAGTCTCTAAAGTGGAGGGTTTAGTTCTTACTACATCATTGAAAGAAATAGGCTTTGAGGATGAAGACACCCCATTTCCCACCTCTCCCCCATACAAAACCAAAACTAAAGTAAGAGTCATGTCTTTGTATACATTGTAGTCAGATAATAAAGAATGGCCACAAGTTGTTTACCTTCAAAGAGAATTATTACTATTCTACAGTAATCGCCTACAAGAGCTTCAATTTGTACTTTATATCTACCACATAATTGTCAGACATCACCCACAAGAGTGATGGTTTCCTTGTGAGAGACCTAACCATGATTTGAAAGCTTGCTAAATCATGAAAACACTCTCGAATTGAGGTTGCCCCAACAAAAGCCTTGATATCAAGGATTTCATCGGACGCTTCACATGCAAGTAGTTTGTCAAACACTTCTCGTGCAAGAATTTTGACAAACATTTTTTCAAATGCTCGGCATGCATCCTTGTGACGAGAGAGAAGACATAACTCAAGCATAACTTTAGAAGGATTAAGTGCAACAACTTTTCTTGAAATAGCAGAGGACAAATCCAACCTCTAGTATAAAAATATGCCACAACATTGACCACGGTTAGACTAAAAAACAATAATGAGAAATAGATAACTAGAGTGTTATTCCATCTTTTTTAATAGTTCAGGGTGTCCCAAAGATTATTTGAGTCTAGGTCTCAATGCATGTAAAATACATTATTTTGGAAGTAAATAATGCCATTGACTAGCCATTTCTCCTACTCCTTTTCATGCTCATTAAATCATTTTGCATTCTTGTGAGTCTCCAAATCACCAAACCCTTGGTTTCCTCCTCCTCAGACCTCAAATATTGTAGGGTAGCTTGGAGATTATTTGAGGTTGAGGCTTGATGCATGTAAAGACATCCTGTCAAAATTCTGCAATGCCTTCATCCAACCATTTCTCCTACTTCTCTACAATGACCATCAATTCATTTGGCGTTATAGAGGATCTCTAAATCAAGAAGAGATAATTCACCATATGTATAAATTTAATTTGTGTGGATGCCTCATTATGCTAACAAGAGTATGTATAAATTGTATATGTGCAGACGATTAGTTATAATGATAGGAGTCAAGGAATGTGAGAATAAATGAATGACCCTATGTGTAAATGATGTAGATATGCTTTTATGGATTCCTAGTGTGGATCTTAAGACCAAGGCCCCACTAGTGAATGGCTAGGCATGCAGATGCAATAAATATACTTCCAAGGACCATGTGGTGGACTTTACATAACGGACTCAAAGCTATATAAATATTGATGTTAATAATAAAAAGAGTCCAAGATGGCCATGAAGAGCACGAAAGGGGCTATGATTCCACATCGGGGGAAGAATAAAGTCAGGTGAAATCCTCTATTTCTAAGTGTTAGCCTAGGAGCTTATATTTTTTCCATTGTGTGTCTTAAATAAGGTCCACTCACCACCTTTCACTTGGGAATCCAATCATAAATGCATGTTGAGGTGGGTTAGGAATTTCTACCTCACATAGTTATGGAGACATGGGGTTGAGTACAATCATCATGGGGAAATATGAGAACCCATAATCCTCACAGAAAATCATTCCTCTCCTTCATTCTCATGGTGGGGGAGGGGGAACCTTTGTCACTAGAATGACCATTATTTCTCTCATGTGCATACTCTACCCAAGAATGACATATTGTGTTCTCCCTAGTAATTGAAGACTCTGAACCTACTCAAACGGATAAATCATTGATGTGAAGAGGGAAGGTGGACCTTGGGTGAGAGCTAGACAAATTGTAGGTGAACATAAAGGTTGATAAATTAGTAAGCCTTCACACACTATATATTATTGTTAATTGGCTACTTGAGACCCAATATTCACTCTTATAGGTTGTCCCTAGAGGCAATTGGCAATTCGAATCCTTATTCTCTACACTTAAGAGTACTGGAGGGAAAAGAACATTCCTAAGGGACTCTTGAGTAGAGGATGAAAAGACCTTCCCCTATGTTGTGTAGGGTAATGGAAAAGAATTCCCTAATTGATTGATGGATGAGTTCATGGAGTTCTCTATAGTGACCAAATTGTCAAAGCTATAAGAGTAATTCGGTGGGTTTGAATGAGTTGTGTGTTTGTAGCTTAGTTCCTTCACATTGGTGGAATCATAGCTTGACATAGGGGTGGCATATTCATTGGTTGCCTATGGTCAGTGTTGCACATTTGCAATGAGTTTCTTAGACTACCTTTGGTTAAGAGATAAGTGATCCATCTTTCTTATATATATACAATTAAAATCTCAATTACCACTATGTAGCTAGGTAATTGTAATGTGCATGTTGTGTGTGTGAATCTTAATTAATGATGGACTATGCATATGACTACCATGAATTCCATTAGTCCAGGTTAACGTTTCCACTGGATTTTAATATTTTACTCATGCATGAATTTCCCTATAGTTTTGGGTCTCTCTGGTAAGTTAGATAAGGTTTTGTTAATGGTGATTTGGTTCCCTAATGGATGAAAACATGAAGGCATGTTAATGGTGGCATTCTCAATCCATTGTTAGGAGAGAATAGGCAGGATGTCATATGTATGGTATATATGGAATGGAGTGTTGTAGAGTGGGTGGTGTGAGAGATGAAGAGTCACATGGAGCACACTCTCTGACAATTATATTATAAAAAGCATGAAGCAACAATTATTGGAATTCCTACTTGAAATGGCAATGTTGTCAAATAAACTTACCATGATTGTGGATATAAAGCAATGTCCAAGGTGTATATATTCAATGTTCTTGTTCTTGGTATCACCAAGTTCGACATTGAGGTACTTAATTAATAGATTTTAAATTCAATTCATTTAGCCCCACTGATTTTTCAACCAATGTTAATGGCATGGTTTCTTTTTTGTTTATTAACAAATGGAAGGAGAATTTGTTTATGCAAATACTATTTCATTTGTTGTGAAGGAGGAGAAGTTGCCAAAGAATGAATGTGATAGGGTGTTGGGAAAGCATAAGTGCCAAGGGGAGGAGGAGGAGGAGACATATAAGGATATACATATGGAGACAAAGTATTGGAAGAGAAACACCACATAAAATTTCTAAGAAAAATAGGCTTTTAGGGGGGCATCAATGGTGAGGGTATTTATGTGTGTGTGCAAATAGGGTTTTCACTATGATTGTCCTAAGGATCTAACCTTTGGCCAGTAATAACATTGATATTTATTGACTTTGATTTCTATATCATGTGGAAAAAAACAAAACAAAGAGGAATGTAATAAGGTATGGGATTGATTCCCCCACCCCTTCCTTTCTCATCCAACTAGCAATTTGGGTCTTCCATTGTCTAAAAAATGTTCCTGAACCTTGCCAGATTTACAATAGTTTTGTAGTTTGTGAACTTTAGACAAATTTTGGGCCCTTTTGTGATTTTTTTATTGTTTTGATGCCATATTAATTGATCTACAAGGTTGGGTCTACCAAACTCGTAGAGCTTAGAATGATCTTTGTAACAACCCAACGAACACCTAAAATAGAGTTTGTATGTGAAAGTTATGACCTCAAGAGTCGATGCACCAACTAGGCTCCTCAAGGCCCATATTTGTTTTGCCACTTCAACTCCTAAGGATAGGGCTCTTGGATCTTAAGGTTATTGGCATGACAATAAAATGTATTTTAAGTGTCTTTTATGATTTTTTTCAAATGAGCGTAGACACCTCATTTATTTTCAAAGATGAGCTACAACCATTATAGTCACTATGTATTGCTATATACATTATGTTTTTTTAAACATTTAATTCATGAATAAAATTTGTTTTTCACCATCGTATTATGCTTTTGATACTATATTTTGTGTGCTTGCTACAATATTGTGTGTTCTTTCATTTTATTTTCAATCCAATTTGGATAAGAGGCATTAGAGTAATCTACTCTCTATTTTTTATTCTTATGTTTTCCCCATGAGGTCAGGATATAGGAAGTTGGGTCTTGAGCTAAATAATCCTAGTGAAGATCTTCCTTGTTAACCCAAGTGGCATCCCATGACAAACAAAAAAGATGATGTAGTAGGTGATCCTATCAAGTTGTTGCTTGAGGAAACACTCGAGCAACATATGAAGGAGATGATCAATCATTTTACCCAACTCCTTTCAAGACTCCCAATGGCGACAAAGGAACCTTCAATAATCATTTCAAAGGAGCATGCCCTTCAAGGTACACGTTAATTTTGATAACCCTATATTTAAGGCAAGATGGAAGGAGATGCCATGGAGATATGGTTAAATCCACTTGAGGGTTCTTTCTTTGTTCACAACTTTCCCAAAAGTAAGAAGATGCAAAGGGACAAGTACTTGGACCATTGTTTATGGTTATTACAATATTAGAAGAATTATAGAGATTACAAGTTTATTTGTCAATATTTACATTAGATTTTACAATCAATATGTATGAAATTATGTGATAATGTACCACAAATTGGTGTACTATTTTACAAAAATGTATTTAAATATTATAAATGTATATTTTTTCTATTATCAGTTTAAACAATGTTTATTGTTCGTTCTCATATTTTTGTTATTTTCATCTTGATGATGTCTATCTCATTATGTGCACATGCACACACACACACACCCACACACATAGAGTATATATTTTTTACACACTCACAATATATATATATATATATATATATATATATATATATATATATATATATATATATATATATATTTATCAGTTTAAACAATGTTTATTGTTGGTTATCATATTTTTGCTATTTTCATTTTGACACACACACACACATGTATACACACACTGGAGTAAGTTTCTAAGTGGACAAGTTCAATGTCTTTCTAGCAAGGAGTAAGTTAAGTGGACGAACTCAACATATTTTAGCAAAACTTCTTCCCCAAATCCGATAGGAATTTTGTTGGAAGTTATATTTCTACTTTCCACCCAATTTATGTGAGCTTTGATCATGGAAATTTTCCCTTGGGGGTTTTGGCCTATTTTAAGAAGACTGAGATCATTGGAATTTCAAAAAATGAGTGGATCAAGGCGGGAAACATCTCATGTCTTCCTTGAAATTTTTGAATGGACAACATATCAACTCCCAACCATAAAGGTGATTAGTAACCCCAAAGGACCTAACAAGAATGGATCACAAGACCTCAACGTGGTTTTTTGGACTTCACAAATGGGCATCTTACCAATCAAGCTAACACTTAGGGCTGATATATGTGTGGATGCATGTGCATGTGTGTGCATGATTTATTAATATTAATAAAGTTAGTTCATAACAATAAATTAAAATAATGAAGATTTAAAAAGCTTGAATTGAATATTAATAAATTATGTGAATGAAAATGATTTAAAATAAATTAAATTCATGGGAGATGATGATTATTAATCTTTCATGTTATTTTGTACTTTGTTTTTAAATAAATTTTGAGCTTTCTCACCACCATAATAGAACCTTGATTATTGAGCTTTCAATTTGATCTTTAATCGAAAGAATTTTTTTAAGGGAAAGGTCATACAAACCAAGTTGGATGGCCATACAAGTGCCAAACAAAGCTATCGAGGAGAATTTTAGTGTATGGACGAGCTGCCACACTCAACCACACGTGAGATTTTCAATGTATGGATGAACTGCCAAGGAGAAATTCAAATATAGGTGTATAAATTGGTTGTATGGATGAGCCACCAAGGAGAAATTCAATCGTGTGTGTAAGGATTGCACGTATGGACAATTCACCAAGCAGAAATTAAGTCGTATATGCACATATTGGCTATATGGATGAGCCACTAAGGAAAAATTAGAATGATTGTATGGACCAACCGTCAAAATAAATTAGAGCCGCATGTGCAATTAGGATCGTGTGGATGCTATCAAGGAGTTTTTAAGCCTAAATCTAAACTATATAGTCTATATGGATAATCAATTAGTGAAATTTCTCATTTTTCTTAATAGTACAAATAATTTGGAAGCGAATTGAAGTTGATCCTTCCTGTATTGCTGCCCAGATTTGCATATCTAAAATATTAAATTGTTGCTTTAGTGTTTTTCAGTAGATCCAAGGAGAAATTATCTAAATTTAGTGTGTTTTGGTATTGTTTTTGGGCAGATTTATCAAATATGTTTGTTTTTTTGTACAATTTTTGGGCAAATTCATCAAAATTTGTGTGTTTTTCAATACACATGTGGTTGTTATAGGTGTTTAGAGCTAGTATCCAAGTATTCTTAGTCCATAATTATAGATCAAGGGAGGGAAGAAGATGAATTTCCAACGTTCTACTATGTTTGAATATATATTTTTGTATTTTTTATTTGTGGCAATGACCTCTTTACCCAACCTCATGCTAGGAGACAGACATAGATTCTCTTGTAAGAACTATAATATGTGGAAGCAACATATTTTGGCCATATTTGAGTACAAGTGCTAGGTTGATATTGTCCTAAGTAAAGATACTCGACCAACAACTGCAGGTAAAGACCAATTTAAGTGTGATAAGCGAGATAAAGAAGTAGTGATGCTGACTAAATTGTTCGTAATGGATGAAATGCTCCCTAAATTCCAGATAGGGGATGCTTCAACAACAATTTGGAAGCATTTGCAAGAGTTTCATGAAACTTCGGACAAGAGCAAAGCCTTCTTTCCAAAGAAAATGTTGTTTTTATCACGATGGATGAGAATACATCATTACAATAACATTTACTTAAGATTAAGGATATCAAAGAACAATTGTTGAACATTGGTCGAAAAATGGAAGAGGAGGAAATGGTGGTAATTACGCTGAAAATATTAACACATGTTTATGAGCACTTTATTGAAACCCTAAACATTGCCACTACGAAAGTTGATCTAAGGTTTGAACAGTTGTGCAATAAGCTCTAACAACTTGACAAATGGAAAAAATAGTTTGGTAGTAGCAGTGATGCAAAAGGTACAAAATAATCCTTTGTAGCTCATGTCATGGGTAAAGGAAAATGGGAAAAGAAGAAAGGGAAAGGCATGGATGAGGATGCAACCAAGAGTTTGAAGGGCATCACATGTCATTACTATGGCAGGGTAGGCCATATGAGGAAGCATTGTAGAAAGAGGTTGGTTAATCAAAAAACCAACTAGGGAGGGCCTCAGCAAAAGGCTTATATCACATATCGTGCATAGGAGAAGGAGTCAATTTTTTATGCAATCATGGCTAAGAGATAAGCATATTAGCCCAAGTCTTCTGCTTGGTACATAGATTTAGGTGCATCAGAACACCTCACCAACATGCACGACTAGTTCATCAAGTATACTATACTTGTAATTCCTCTAACAATTTAGTTGGATTCGGTAGTGGGAAAGAGTTCATTATACTAGGCAAAGGGAATGAGTAGATTTATTTTGGAGGGAAAATATTGATTTTCCTCAATGTGTACAATGTGCCAAGAATGGATCTTAATCTAGTCTCAGTTAATCAGATTATGAGGCATTTCCCCAATTTAAGTGTCATCTTTAACAATCACAAATGTTAAAGTGTTAAAAAAGAGACCAAGAAGCCTATTGCTCTTGGTGTGGAAGATCATGGACTGTTGAGACCAGTTAACACCAAACAAGTCATGGAGCATGCATTGGTAGTCAAGAGTCCATTAGACATTAGTACATTTTGGCATCGATGGTATGGGCACCTAAGTTTGACCTACATGTCTTAGTTGGCTCGAGAGAATATGGTAGACATAATTCTTGACATCCAACATCATATGTGGGGTATTTGTGGAGATTTCAAGTTGCATTTGTAACTCCTTCAATTATGGTGTATCCATTATCTAAGGTGTCTTGGGCACTAGGGTAGCTCTTGCCACCAAATCAATAGAGAAATCAATGTCTCTCTCTGGTGGCAATCCTGGGATTTCCCCAAAAACATCTTAAAAATCTTTCAAGACTGGATGGTCTTCAATACTTGTCACTTTGTCTCTGGTTGTCTCTTCCGTATGGGCTGGGAAAATTTGGCATCCCTTCCTGAAACTCTTTTTCAACTGCATGGTTGAAATTTCTCTAATAGTTACAGCTCTTGGAATGCCTTGAATCTTTCCATGTTTCCCTCCCTCATCAAGACAAGTCATTGTCTTGTTATAATAGTCTAAGACAACATGGTGTTTTTCCAACCGGTTCATGCCAATTAGGTAGTCATATGAACCCAATGGTATGGTGTTCACATCTACCTTTGTTCTAAGTTCATTCATGTCTATTGGGAAATATTTAACCAACTCATTGATCTTTCTCTCAGCCCCTGTGGCTAGATGGACTAACTAAGATTTGTTATGCTTCCTCCTTTGCAAGTGAAATCTTTTAGCAACGTTAGAGTTTATGTAACTATGGCTAGCTCCAGAATCAATTAAAATTGTTATGGGTTGCTTATCAATCTTACCTTCCACTTCAATCATGGGGGATTGATACTCTACTTGTTTGTTGTCCAAGGCTACATAAATCCTTGGCATTCTTCCTCCCATATCTTCAACTATTTCAGCCTCCTGAATGTCATGGACAATCCTCATTCTTTCACCTTTGTGAGGGCAGTCCCTATATAAGTGGTTACCCTCACATCCCCAACATTGTATAGGTTGTTGCCTTGGCCTTTTCCTAAATGAATCTATTTTCTTGTGCTCATTTTGGGTTGATTTTCCTTGATGATTTGCTTGGGAGTTGTTCTTGAAGGGTGGCTTAAAACCTTTCTGCCTTTGATCCCTCTTTCCTTTCATTTTTTCATTCCAAGTTTTTTGGAAGACTGACATACCTATGATTTGATCATAAATATGCTTTTCTCTCCTTACGGTCTCCTCCAAATTCTTGGGGTTATCATATTGTATATTTTCATTGTAGAAGGAAGGTAACCCACTCAAAAATCTTTGGATTTTGACTTTCTCATCCTTGATGAAGGCAACATACTTCAACAACTCAAAGAAAATTTTCTCATATTCATCCATTGTCATGCTTCCCAACTTGAGTTCAAAGAACTTTTTCATCTTCCTCTCTTAGTAATGCCCAGAAAAACATTTCTCTTGGAAATATCCTTTGAATTAACTCCATGAGACCTTCCTCTCATCAAGGTGTTTTTCTTGCTTAAGGTTATCCCACCACATGATTGCCTTCCTTGCAAGTGGTATGTTGCAATTCTTATTTCTATCCTAGAGGGATAATCATGCAGCTAGAAATATTTCTTCATTTCCAATAGCTAGGCCTCGACTTGATTTTCCCAAGTTCACCTTGCAAGATGTATGCCTCGGGCCTTCTCCTCTTCCTCCTGACAATAGACACACTTGGGTTACCCTAGCCATGAACTTGCACGAGCTCTCCTAGTGGATTACCCTAGGGAATGATGGCACCTGCTCACACTCCTTGACTACCTATCATTCCCATGGTCATCCCTTTTGTTATGGGATCTATATGTTGTCACTTGTCTATCTCTAGTTTCCTGCTTTGTGCTAGAGTCTTTATTGGTTTGTCTTCGCAGCATGTTCAAGATTTGTAGTATCTCGTCTTGAGATTTCATAATATTTTCATTATCTTTTTTTTGTTTGTTAATTTGTCCGGACCTTCTTGGCAGCGAGATTAACCTTTGGCTTGAGAAACTGCAACTCAGGGGCATCTAAGTCGTCAAAATACCCGGGGATCGCACTCGGCCTGAGCCACACCAACCCTTAACATGGTTGGATTTTTTGTCCCCGCGGGTTTCGAACCGATGACTTTTCAACACAGAGTGGCTTAACAACACACTCCATCACCGACTGTCCTACACCTCAGGGACATAATATTTTCATTATCATCCCTATAGATCCACACTTATTTTTTCATTCTTCTCATAGTTATAGGCTCTTTCCTGCCTCTTCTTTCATTAGAGTATGTCTCGGCATTTCCCATGCTGACATGTAGACCTCTAACCTCTTCCTCATGGCTGTAGGACCCTTGGTAATCCTCCATGACCATGGTTCTCATACAAAAACCAAACTGCCTTCCTGTACCTATGAAATCTGCAAGAAAATGTGCATGCAAACAATTTCTTGTTAAACAAAGATATATACATACACAATTCTGGAAAAGAATGCATGATTTGTGTTTTGCTCTTTAATGCCACCATTCATCTTCTTTTGGGTTGGATGTAATTTAAACTACCCAAATCATTTTTGTAGGTTGATATGTGGATCCTCCTCTCCAATATATTTCCACTGACTGCTTTCTTTCTCAATATTGAGGTTTGAGAGGAAAGTTATAGTCATTTGAATATTTCTAATTCACCTCTTTTGCACACTTTTAATTCTAGTGCAATTAATCCTAGACACCAACTATTGTTACTTGTAGAAGTAAATCTGTCAGGAACTAAGGAAATTTTTGTATAAGACATAGATAATAATAATGATAGGGAATTCATAAAAACTCTTATATTTTTAATATGATGCTCCAGTAAAAAAACTGTAACAATCTGTAAATGACAACTTTGTCCTTTTCACCCCTTTTTCAAACTTAAATTTTTTAGCCAAACTGGTTATCTCCCAAACTGCACACTTATGGAAAAAAATCATTTAACCAAAGTTGACTGGATTGATGAGTATACAAAATGTTTAGTAAATAAAATTTTCCAGATTTTCCATTTGGGGCCCCTTTTCCTCCTCATAAAATCCGAAGAATCCCCCAAAAGTAGCCCAAAATAGTCGATTTTGCCCTGTTTCAGCATCCCCATTCCAAACCCCTTAGAATCCAACCAATTCCTTCACACAATATTTTCATGTCTTATTTGTTTACACTCTATACAAGTTTCAATAGTAATTGTGCTCCTACCACTGAGCTTGACCATGATCTTCAAAAACATGGAATTTTCACTTTCTGGAAAATCATAGCATAATTGGTCAGTGACTCTCTCTGACACTTATCTAGCCCTCCTTATTACAAAAAAAACTCATCTCAATCTGACTTAATCTGCACAAGTTATTTCAAAAATATGTTTTGGGCTCCAAACTTAGTTTTGTTTTTTTAGACTATAGGACAATTTTGCCCATGTGGAATTTGTTGAGCACTCAACACACCCTAAAAATCCTTTGTCAAAATTTCACTTTTTGGGTACCACTTAATTTTGGACTGTCTGAATTCGATTTTCTTTCGATAAATGTTTTGACATTGCTTGTTCTCTTAACTCTCATTAGCTATTCAGGTTTGTCTAACCTTATGAAAATCCATGAATTAAAAAATGACTAACACTTAAGTAAGGAATTGGCAGTCAAAACACTTCACCCGACGCGCTTAAGATTCTACATTGGAAGGAATTAAGAGATGAAAAGGGAACACTCGGAAAGCCTCAATCATCGAGTGTTGATCTTCATCAGTATCGGCGAAAGGGAAGTTTTGTTTCACGATAAGTACCACACACAGACCTCGCCAATAGTTGATCCCCTTCGGCATCAATAAAAGGCGAAGGGAGTAAATGTTTAGGAAGGAGGAAATGATTTCGCCGATAACCGATACCCGACACGCTTGTCGGAATCGGAGAAAATTGAATCACGACGAACATTGCGACCATGCTAAGGAGTTTTCCCCGATCACCGATTTCCGAAGCATTTCAACATTGATGAATTTTCGAAGACTCTAACCCAAAGGAAAATATGTGATAAGTTTATCCCCAATCGTCGATCCCCAATACCTTTTCAGCATCGGTGAACCCAATTTATTTTATAATGCACAACTTGAATAAATTCATGACCCCGACTGATATGTGTGAATTAAGTCACTAGTTTGTAACGCCACGTGTCTTTGACCGACCAGAGAAAACATACGGCCTAGATCAACCCGATTCACTTTTGGTTCCTCAGGTCCAAATCACACCTTTGAGTCAATTCAACATTCAACACCATACGATGAAGTTGATCGGCGTCAGAGGTTTGCAGCAAAAGGATATCAACGATAACGTCCATAACACATCGCCAACCATTGATCCACCCACTGAGAAAGAGACATGATGGGACGTTTTAGCGCTAGATACGATTAGATTATGATCCTTTAAGAGGTTTATTAATGCTAAATCTTGCATTAGTTTCTACTTCGTATGAAAATCAAAACAATTGTTTGAAATTACCGATAGAGCACATCACCCTCCGTGCCTCCATCGTCAACCGACGATGAATTCAATTTGTAGAGATTCAACGACACATTTGTTTGAATTCCACTCATCACCCGAATCAATTGGTTGATACGATGTCATAAGTTCTTCCCCGTTTAAATTCTCTTGGGACATTGTAAAGGAAACCATCATGCGCGCAAAGGAGCTTCAAAGCATCCAGAGAAGCCATCGAGCACTTCAAAAGATTCTGAGATCCTGTGAGTATCAAACAACCAGGTCTAGCAAGTGTTATGGAACAATGCCTCCGAGAAAACCAACCACTAGGTGATCGTCGAGGGTGCCCAAGATGAAAGAACCGGAAGTAGGAGAAGGCTCTTCTCCAGGGGTAGCAAATCAGTTAGAATTTGCTCCAATACCAAAACTGGTCATTAAAACATCCATATAGAAGGCTTTCATTCAACCTACAGCCTTCAGAGACATGGAGGTAATCACGGGGGCCAAGATGGCACTCCCACATTGGGGAGAAATTTTCAAGAAGATCAGCCGGGAAGAATTTCCAGAATACATCCCACACAGTGACCCGGATGTGAGAGCGCTCGACGAGTAGGTATTCCCGAACATCCAACGGTCGTAGCTACACATGGTAGCAAGCAGAACCCCGATGTTTCCCTGTATAGAGCGACTGCAATGGCTCATCGACCATGCGGACACGCAGAAGTGCCTAATCAACGATGACGATGGTGGATGTGTCAGACTTTTCCTTCTAATGGAGGTCCATAAGTACTACAAGCTTAGAGACCCGGAGGAAAGACTAAACACTCATTTTGTAATGAAATACTATGAGCGCCATGACATCAGTCGGATAATGGCCTCACGGTGGCGAGAGGATAAGAAATACACCAATCGGACCTCCGGCTGGTACCAAACGACCAACCTAAGAGATCCATACATCTTCCTAATGGCACTCATCTGTCGATTGTACGGGGAGAAAGACTGTTCCAGGTTTTCAGAGGCATGGATGCCTCTAGAATACACAGTAGTTAACTATGGGAGTGGCTTCAATTGGGGAGCCATCATTTCCAAGCAGTTGAGCATATGCATACAACAGGCTCAGACACCAAAAGAAGGGGAGACTCCAGCCTTTCACATGGCATCATATTTGTTAGATGTCATGTGCGCCAGAAACGTCTTCATCGGCATGAAACTAAGCTGGCACATGGCAGAGCTCCCAGTCCATGTATATTTCAGTGTTTTATGGGAGAACAGATACAAAAAATCCTACTCCCTCATCTGTGATGAATTCATCGCACGCATCTATTTTCTTCTTTTCGAGAAAGAGTGTCTGAGACTGTCGGTTGCGGCCAAAAAGATAATAGCAAAGTGTTATGGGACTTATCGGTAAATACGGACATAAACAGATCTCTCTAGATCCACCTAGATCTAGAACAAAACAGAACAGAATATGACGCTTTCCCTAAGCTCTAATCATTGAATTTACTATCTAACAAGAGATGGGCAACATATCGTTTAAATATCGCTTCCTCTTGTCATTGTCATCCTAGCTCCACTCTAGTGCTCATGTGATGTTGAATCTGCAAGGGAACACAAGCCAACCAAAGTGAAAGAAATATAATATACTCAACGAGAACTTATGCATGTGATCAAGGAATCATACAATAAAACAAAGCAAGTTTTATGGGAAAGAAACATATCATTGTATCATATTGAAATGAAAGTGGAGATTACAACCAAAACCTCAGATGACCCTTTGCTCCAACACACACACTTGCTCCAATCCTTGAATGAAGAAGATCCAAACCTACTTGATAAACTGAAATAAATCTCTCAAGTATGAAATGAAGTAGAATTCCTCATCCAATTCTTAGCCTATTCAATATTAATCTTGCTTGAATCAACCTTCATTAACCTTATCATTTTCCATGAGAAAACCCTTTTTATATAGGGGAAAGAGAGATGGTTGAAGAGATTAGGATGATCCCAGCAAATCAGAGAAGTGAGTAGGATCCCAACCATATGGATGCCACCTCATCTTCTACAATATCCCCTTCTAGAACTTTTGTGAAGTTCAACCTTTTCTTAGCCTCTTGATATCATCACACCCTAGCTATAGAGCATCCTGCGGAGATGTTGCAAATCATCTATAGGGTAGAGGGAAACAACCAAGCATCGTCACACCCTGCTTATGGTGCAGCCTGCAACGACCATCCTTAATAAGTTTTTTGATAAGAGAAAGTTAGTCACCTTTCGCATGAAGATAGGATCTTTTGGGAACATGAACACATGTTTGTCAATGGATCATCAAGATGACCAAAATAATGTGTAACAGAATTCCCCCTAAAGTATGAGGTTGGAACGCATGACAACTGAAATACTTTGTAGAATGTGTGTGTCGGAAACAAAGAGTGCATCAGTCGGGAACCTGCAAACAGTCAAGCATCAGCATAATAATATACCATTGTCCGAGGTAGGCATTCCCATACTCAAATTACAAAATGTCAAATGAGTCATGGCCACTAAATATACACTATGGATCCATATCAAGGTGAATCGGCATAGCCACCCAGAATACACTGTGGATCTATGCTCTAAAATGACTCAAATTCAAACATAGCCACGAGACATACAAAGTGGATCTATGTGCCAATACAAATCATGAATGCTCCGTCACAACCTGGATCAGAATGGTATGATCCAGGGTCTTCATTTCCATCGTCCCTAAGTACGAATCTAACTATGTGATTACAGGTGTTGAAGTCAAACATGGTAGAAACCACTTGATTACCAGACAATGATGAGAACCATTAACAAGTGTGAAGGAAATCACCATTGATGTTGATGACTCCCAAGGTACTCCAGTACAATCCAACGAGTGTGAATGAAGGAGTTGAAGTCAAACATTCGAGGGAATCTTCCAATCAAGGGCCAATGATGTGAACCCACTGTTGAAAACGAAGAAACCTTCCATTGAGGCATGCAAGCTCTAAGGCACTGAATGATTTCTAAGTCTTGTTCCTGGATAATGAGATGAAGTCGACAGGAAAAGACTCGTCACATGAGGGCCTTGATGTCTCCCCCATCAATGACACAAAATAAGTAACAAATTTGAGATAGATTAGAGTATGAGATGATTCAAAACTGACACAGGGAAGGACGACATGGTAGAAAATTTATAACTTCAGATGGTTGACTCGATAGGAGGATTATTAAGGTTGGACTTCTCTTGAACATATGAACGACAAGACAACGGTCTTGGCAGCATTGACTCAAGGAGGACCCCAGCATATGGACACGTGGATGGTCAAATGAGAGACGAATGGATTTCCCAACTCGGATACAATGATGAAGGGGGGTGTCATTTTCATGAGCGACTATTACTGCAACTAACATAGTTACAACGACATAGTTCTTTCCCAAAATTTCCCCCAACATTTCTGGCGAGTACCTCTTTATTTTTACGCAAGCTTGAGGAGGATAACATATGCTTGTTGATGTAAGTTCATTCATCGGAGTACATTTAACGAACCCTAAGAAGGAGTGGTTCAGTCCCATATGGGTCTTTCAATGTTTGTTTAACGAGTCCAAAGAGAGAAAACTCAGGGGTTTTTCATGTTTAGAGAGTCTGAAAAACACATAAAGAGGACTCCATAAGTTCATTTTTCATAAGTTAATCTGATGAGACCGAAAAAGTGATAACCTACCTCTCATCAAAAAATTTCTTCAAATTCTTTTACAAACGTGAAAAGAACAAGGTCACTTGGCAATCTTTTCCTTTTTATGGAGAGTGAAAAGAGCTTAAAGGATACTCCATGGGTTTCATTTTTTGTGTTACCATTACAAGTACAAAAAGACGACAAAAGTATACTAGGTTACATCCTCATTGATTTACGAGCATGAGAAAGAACAAAACCTAAGCTCATACTTTTTCCTAAAAAACTCTAAAAGGATATGTACATGCGAAAAATGTATAAAAGAAAACCAAAAGATGTATCCTTGTTCAATACTTCACCTCCAGGTTTTTCATCTGCAAAAAACCAAACACTTGCAATGTCGTTAAAACATTAGGGTTTAGGTGGAAATATAAAATAATATGAAAAATAGCGATGAAAAAGTAAAAATCAATAAGAATGGGTAAAAACTTATTTTTTACCATTTCATTGTTACTCCATCCAAAATTTATTCCAAAACCCCCATTTTACCTCAAAATTCCACTGCAGATTACGGGAGGCACAGTTGATCATTTGACCAACGCTCTCCATTGAACAAGTAATTTTCATCTCCTTCAACCTTTCATGGATTCATTTTTTCTTTTCATTGGTTAGAAATGGCGTTTTGGGTTGAGTTTGCAAGGGTACTTGCGTGATGAGGTTGTCGCAGGCGCCCTATATCGTGGCCTGCGATGTCTCTGCACTGTACGATTGTCCTATCCTGTGACGTGCGTAAATCAAAAAGTCTTTTTAGATGTGTTTGCCAATAAAAAGTTTCCAAGGAGAAGATGAAGGTGCTAATCCCGCTTTAATGTTCCATTTCAGGTTTTCTACAGTAGGGATGTTGGAATAGCGAGAGACAGAGCATGAGGACGAATATTACTTTGCCGAGAATGACCCATGAATTGTAAATTCCCTCCGGCAGTGTGGAATGCTAAAATTCTTCAAGGTCCAGGGCATGAGGGCCCAGTTGAGGTTGCTCGAATACTTAGTTCACATGTGGGATGTGGACCAGTAGGTATTTCGCGTGGGAACTCACATTCTTGAGATAGATATCAAGGATATCTACTTCTTGACCGGGTTATCTTTTGGTGGGGCTCGAGTTACACTAACAGGTAGCAAAGGAGGTGGTGAACCTATGAGCCACTATATCAGCGCACATTGTGTGCCCGGTACTCAGAAGCATAGCGATAAAGTCGCTATAAGAGATGTATGTGACTTACCTTGACGGACTATCCTCTATACCATTACATGCATGGCAGGGGGTGCATCTCCCCATATGGCACTTCAGAGGGATTTCCAATATGCGTTGGAATGTATGGAGCCCCGAGTTTTCAACTGGAGTGACGGGGTTCTCAGAAGCATGAAAAAATAGTTGACCAAGTGTAGGAGAGGTGACCTGAAACAGTTCGGATACGGGTCAATTTTGTTGTCCTTCTTCCTGGAGAGGGTTCCAAACTTGCGCCTACAGGTAGAGTGGGGCATACCTGCCCTACAAGATCCAAGAATGAAGAGGTGGGTCGACCTCATGGCACGAGATGTGACTGGTCCTATCGTCGGGTATAATGATGTTTTCTTTGATTGATTGAGGCCCCAGATGCTTCTAGTAGATGACTACGCATACATCAGCTTAGACTTCCGAGTTGATCCAGACTTGGTTCTTCTTGAAGGTTCTCAATGGGGGAACATAGGTAAGAAGTAAATTTTGTTTTTATAATGTTTTTGTGATTTTTAAATATGAAATGTTTTTATGTTCTTTATCCGATGACTAATCAAAAATATCTTTGATGATGAAGACGTGGGACCTCATCGACCTCTAGGTTCATCCCCCATCCAGTGGCGAGGGGAGAGAGTCGAGATAGTAGGATTAGTCGTTGTTGATTACGAGGTTGTAGAACAGAACTTAGAGGGGTCGACGATGGATGTCCCAGATGCCTCTATTGATGATATCTCGAGGCGTTATCAACGCCACACAGTGGGTGTATCTGCTTCCATCAGTCGACTTCTTCATAGAGTAGCACGGGTAGTCGCATGTTATCGCTAGTAGCATCCTTGATTCTATATTTGTATATGAAGCCATGTGCTTCATATTTTTTATATTTTGGTCTTCTTACAAAAACATTTTTTGTAAAATCTTTTATCATTATATATATATATATATATGAGGCTTCTACTTGTTGTATATACAAAGTGTGATTGGATTTTATAAATTTCTCAAATGTTTGTCTAACAAATAATTAGTCAATGCATCTGTTAATGTATTTAGACATCTAGGAATGTGTTGATATTCAATGTAATCAAAATGACGTTCCAAGAGGAGGATTCGTAAATATACCCCTAATAGCATAGGACTTCGAATGGAGTAGACGTTACTCAACTGTAAAAATTCTAACTGCGAATCGAGTCGTACAATAAGTCAGTGGATTCCAAGTGAAACAACGTCAATCAATAATTCAATGACTGCACTGTATTACGCGATGTTATTAGTTACACAACCAAGGAAAACACCATGTAGGCTAATCAAATCATCCGTAGGTGCATAGATTGCCCAAGCAACAAATGTTAGGTTCTGAGTACTGCGACTATCGCCATCAATGGAGCCTATGTAGGGTAACGAAGACACCGACATTTGGAAACCAAGCACAATGCAAGGTAAGCAGTTGAGGGTCGAAACCAAACAACGAAAAAGCACACAAGAGTATGATACACTAAAAGTACAAGAAATCATGCAAAAATGACTTAAGCATAGTACTTCTTTAAGTAAATCCATTTCAGGGCTCACTCAAAGGGATTCCATCATAATCAACTAGCTCATAAGCTCCCTTCTCCAACACAAATTTGACAATGTAAGGACCTCGCCACATGGCTTCAAATTTACTGGCCCCTAGCAAATCACGATCCCGTTCGTAAAGAAGAACTAGATCACCTTCAGAAAAAAAATGTGGCTTGACATGCTTGCCATATTGGGATTTAACACATTTCTTTTGAGTTTCAATAACTAGGGAGAAATCGCGACGGGTTTCGTCTAATTGCATTAAATACAAAAAACGCTCTTCTTCGGTAGAGGTATTGGGGAGAAGTTCAACAACCAATTTCAAAGACGGTATTTCACATTCAATCGACAAGATAGCCTTGATACCATAAACTAGCTGGAAAGGTGTAAATCTCGTGGTAGACTTGACAGATGTTCGATATGCCCATAATGTTGAGAACAACATCGTGTGCCAGCTTGTCTTATGAATTCCTATCATTCGTTGAAGCATAGTAATGAGAACTTTGTTGATTGCTTCGACCTGTCCATTGGCCTATGGGTAATAGGGGGTTGAGTTTTCATGGCGAAGACCCAACTTTTTAGTAATTTCAGACATCATAAAATTTCAAAAATGGCTACCGTGATCAATAACCATAGCTTGAGGGACACCAAACAGAGCAATGATGTGATTGAATATGAACAATGTTGTAGTTTTCCCAGTGTTATCAAATGTAGGCATAGCCTCGACCCATTTAGTGAAGTAATCCACAGCTACATTGATGTAAACATGCCCCCAACCGAGTGAGGGTTACATGTCATGAAGTCAATGCCCCACTTAGTGAATGCACCGACAGAAACTATAGGATGTAAGGGAGCAGGATGAGATCATATCTTGTGATTATAATTTTGGCAAGCATGGCATTTCTAAACAACAATGATGTAATATTTAAACAAATAAGGCCAGAACTAACCCCACTCGCAAGATCTTTTGGGCAGTGGCATACCCAGACATATGACCACCACATGCTCCGGAGTGATAGTCGTCAAATCTTTCTCAGCTTCATCGTAAGTGAGACATCATCGAAAAATGGAATCAACACCGTGACGGTAGAGGGTATCACCCAGAATGATGTATTGGTGGGCTTGATATCAAATACGACAACGATCTGTGCTAGATAGATCAGGCTGGAAAGTTTGATTCTGGAGATAACAATGATATCTATGTACCATACGTCATCAGAACTGATCAAAAAAAGGGATTCGTCAGGCAAGGAATCCTCTACCACATTTTTTGTCTCGATGGAGGGAAGGTCACATATGAGTTTGGCGAAAACCAAAGATTTCTTAGACTTAACGCGTTCAAACTCTAAGTCAAACTCTTGGAGAATCACTATCCATTTGGAGTACTTGCCCCCTAGAAATTTTCGCGTAAGGATGTGTTGCATAGGATCGCAATTGGAAATAACAGTGGTTCTGCGTAATAGGATATAATGATGAAAACGTTGGGCAGCTTGCACAACTACCAAGGCCAGTTTCTCCACATGGAGGTATTTGGTCTCGGTGGTCGTGAGACTCTGACTCAAACAGTATATCACATGTTCATCATGCGAGTCATCCTCTTGGACTAATACCATGGAAATGGTACAGTCCGAAGCAGCTAAATAGAGGAAGTAATCCCAGCTATAGTCAGGGGGAAACAGTAATGGTGTATGGGTTAAGGCAAGTTTCAAAGCTTCGAAGGCTTTGTTAGCGATATCGTCCCATACAAAATCATAGTCTTTCTTGAGTAGCCGAGTGAATCCTTTCATCAGTTCAGCGTAATTGGGGATGAAACGTCACAAAACATTTGTCTTCCCTTGCAAACTTTGGAGCTAGTGCAAAGTGGAAGGAGGAGGTAGATTAAGGATAGCCCCAACCTTCAAACGGTCTACATGAATCCTGTGTATCGATACAATAAAACCAATCCATCGGCTAGACTCCAGACAAAAAACGCATTTATGTGGGTTTAAGAGGATATGATAATAACGACAACGTATGAAAATGGCCCTCAAATGTGTGGGGTAATCTTGGCGACACATGGAATGTGTCGATAGATCATCAATATAGGGTTGCACAATGTGCTTAATATCATGGAAAGCATAAGACATAGCACGTTGAAAAGTTGTGCCAGCATTCTTGATACCAAAGGGTAATTTCTGGTAACCAAATGTTCCCTAAGAGCAAATGAAAGCGGTCTTGTGTTGGTCTATGGGTAAAATATTAATTTGATTATAGCCAGAGAAACCATCCATCAAAGAGAAGATTTCACTGTCATTGCAGTCATCGACGATCTAGTCAACAAAAGGGGTTGGGTAATTATCCTTAGGACAAGCCTTATTGATGTCCCTATAATCTACGCAAACGCGGATGGTACTTGTTTCTTATTCACCGAAACTAGATTGGATACCCAATCAGTCAAAACCATGGGATAGATAAAGCTAGCTTTAAGAAGTTTTTCAACTTCAAGCTTGATAGCAGCAGCTTTGCGTGGGTGCACTGGATAAAGTCTCTGTCGAACGGGCTTAGCGTCTGGGTATATCTTAATCTCATGTACAACGACATCAGGATCGACACCTGGCATCTCTTCGTAACTCCAGGAGAAAATGTCGCAGAATTCTTAGAAAAGGGATTTATACTCGTGGACCTCATCAGTATAACAAGAGGCTCCAATATGAACATTCTCCACAACTCCGAGTTTAATTGATATGTCGAGAGGGACGGTAGTTGAAACGTTGCTCAAGTTCCCTTCGTACAAAACATCGTTTGATGACTCGGGAACTGAAGAAATAACAACAACGATCGACAGAGTCGAAATCCGTTGGTAACTCTCGATGGTGTCACATTCTAGGAAAAGAATGGAGCGATGATGCCCATCGTCCCAGGGAATGTCTTCCATACACATAATTGACATGATCATCTCATCTGTAGGAAAAATCACGTGAAATAGATCGGGAGATGAATCACGAAGAGAAGGAGAGGAAGGGGTTGTCGATTGATTAGCTTGGTAAGCGGATTCGACCGGACTTAAAGGCATATGGTTGCCATAATGGAGGTGATCACCAGGGTTAGGTACTACCCATGGGTCATATGACTCAGGGGTTTCATGAAGAGTGGTGGATATCATGTTAATAAAGGCAACAAAAGGAGGGGGAATATCGGGTGGTGGGATTGGAAATGTGCCCATCAAAGTAGAATCTTTCAAAAGACCCACTCCGACATTCTCGTAACCAGGGGGTGTCTTCGAGATAAAGGGAACATTGCTAGTACAAGAATCAGAATTAAAGAAGGCCAGTTGGTCAATAATAACGACCTTTCCTTGGTGCGGGAAACGTAACACACGAAAAAGGGTAGACACAATCGCACGCATGGAATCGATCCAACTACGGCCAAGTAAAAGGTTGTAATCAAGAGGCGCATCGAAGACCTCAACCTCAACATTGACCAATTTACCTTCCAATGTAATAGACAACGAGGGAAGAACACGGTAGGGTTTAAAGCATGTACCATTGAAGGCCTTAAGTGTATTTGTGTGATTTGGTGAGGGTAGGAGAGCCAATGGATTTCCAACAAGTGACGGACATTATGCAAGTCAAGGCTCCTTCGTCAATAATAGTTCTACATATATTCTTGCTTTCAACAACAACTTGGATCTAAAATGTTAACTGAGGAGGAAGTCTTGGAACGTGATCTTCCAAGTCAAACATTATGAGATTAGTATCTGTGGGGTCAATTCCACCAATGTCTTTTAATAGTGCCTTCCGTTGAGCAGGGAAACTTTGAAGGGCTTCGAGAGCTGACATTGCAGAGGGTGCTTGCGCAATATCTTCTACAATATTGTAGTTTTGTGCAGCACAAGCATGAGGGTTGAATGCAGAATTTCGAACAAATCCCTTGGGAGGAGGGTGAAGGACTGTATCAAGACCCGATATTTCGAGATGAAGAGGACCGTATGGAGGTGAAGTTGGAAGAGAAGGTTGAACCAACGAAGGTGGTATATCACCAACTTTCTCATTTGACGGAGAGTAATCCTTGGCTCGAGTTCGATTGCAACTTCGTTCAGTTTAGAATCACCAGTACACATAAGGACAAGGACGAGGTAGAACGAGAAGTTTGGTCATGAATGACCAGTTGGGCTTGCTATTGAGAAGGGAAAAGTTCCGACAAAACGACAGGTGTAGGAGGTTTTCCTCTCCCTTGGAGGAACTTAGTAACCTCGGCGCGTCTTGGACAATATTTCATGTAATGATCGTCACCACAAATAAGGCAAGGGTAACGAGGTTTACGTTTATCTTTCTCATCAACGATTTGTGTCTTGGCTTATCATATTGTGGATTATTATTCTTGTCCTCCTTGTTCTTACCCTTCCCTTTCTTTTTATTTTGATTCTTTCTGGTAGGCGTGGATTGAATAGAATTAACTTCAACAGTCTTATCGGTGAAAGGAGTAGGAGTAGGAGTATTTTGTGCATTAGAAGTATTAGGTTTGGGATTGGTGTGACCGGTGTGTGTGGACTAGGCCTCAGCATGAAAAGTGTCAATCACACCATCAACAACATGAGAAGTTGTTTGAGGTTTTGGGGTAGGGTTTGTGGAAGGACAAGGAGCGTCGGGGATCAAATCGTAAAGTGTTCACATTTGTGAATAAACGAGATTAAGATACTGAGCACGAATAATCGCCTGCTCTTCAGTGACAACACCACCCATGGAGACATCACGAGCGATAGGTCCAATGGGAAATTTGGTAAACCACTCAGCCAATAATTGATCAGGAAGAGGAACTTTGATTAAACATTTTCTCCTCCTCCACTCATGGATGTGATCAGAAATATGAGTGGACAAGGATTGCTTAAAAGAAATCAAAATTTGGTTCTCGTCTTGTATCGTATTGGTAACTGGTAATGTGTCAAAAAGGCCATGGCTACGGTGTTAAATTCATTGAAGAAACCTCGCAGTAACTCGATGTACCATTTTGTTGTTGAACCCATAAGAGTTCGTTGGAAAAGTCATAATCTGATGGAGTCATCCATCAAGGAGTTGGATGAACACCAGAGATGAAAAGTCATAACATGATTATTCGGGTCTTCTCCTGCTCGACCGTCAAATTTAGGAATGTTGGACGGTAACTTGGCTTGTATGATGGGACAATAAGGAGAATGTAAGATAGGATCATTCAAAATCCTAGACAGATCAATTAAATCCAAAGTGGCTAGAAAAGGCAGTTGTCAATTCACTTGTGGAAACTGGTAGTTTTGAGGGGGAAGCCCCGTAGGTATACCAGTAGGACCATAAGCAGTCTGTGAATAATTAGATAGTCCTGAAAGATTCGGTTGTGGCGGATTTGGAAGCATATATCCCATAGGGATGGGTTGATTAAAGATGTTTCGTTGGACAGGAACACTAGATTGAACGTTTGGGCCCCAACTGGGATTCAAAGAACCTAGATACGGGTGACCAAGGTTAGCGGGTACAAAAGAGTTAACTCTAGGATGTTGCCCCCCAACCGGTAGTAGACTTCCTGGGAAAGGAAGGTTCCAAGGTAGATATTGCACCACATGTGTGTTTTGTCCATATAGTGGGTTATGGACTCCAGCCTGAGGTTGCCCCCCAAGTTGAGGTTGTGCCCAATCTGAGGTTGTCACCCAAATTGTCCCCCAACTTGGGTTTGACCTTCAATAGGAATCTGGAAACCAGAAGTTATAGAAATAATAGTGCCTCCAAGAAGACTGGATCCACTAGGGTCAGATCCTCCAAGCGACGATGGAAAAGGAACCTAGAGCCCTCCGGAGAGAACCTGGGAAGGTGCAGGAAAAAAACCAGCAGCAACATTGTACCCGGGAGGAACAAAAAGTCCAGAAACTCCGGATGGAACCTGTGTAGAGGTGGGAAGAGAAGTATTCAGATCTCTATACCCAGGTGGAAGTGACAGATTCGATCTAGGTGGAAGTGGTGTCCCAATTGTAGCTTGGGAGATAACCACATTTCCAGTAGGAATCGTGGTAGATTGTGGGACCATAGTAGAATGGTCCATCTGGAGAGTAGGAATCGAGTGAGAACCAATCAACAATTGGTCTGAAATGGTGATGACATTACTGGTAGTACCAGTAAAATGGTTTAAAGGTACCGTATAGGTGACAGACGTCTCAGCCACTTGTGATGCCATAGGTCAATCAGTACTCACTCCTAGGTTACCGTACAGATCACATATTGTCAAAGGGATAGAACCAAAACCAGAAGTTCCAACAGTGTGAGTCGGAGTCCTAAATGATTCATTTTAAAAAATGGATCCTCTACTTGAGATCCTGCATTAGGTTCGGTAGGTACTTCAGTATTATCAACAACAACAATTTCTCCAGACGAGTTCATGTGAAGTATACGAGTGTCTGGTCTAAGAGGGGGAAGTTTGAATGCCTCTAAAGAGTCTGAAACAATTTGAAATCCTTCTAAAGAGTGTGTGCTCCCAACCTCGGAAGCTACTTCGTTGTTGATCACTCCCTCGGGAGAGCCTTCTAGTGAGTTAGGAGGCAAGGGTTGGTAATCTTCCAAATTTTCTGGGGGTAGCCCTTGCATCCTACGTGAATGACGAAGGTCGTTGTTGCTTGAGATAAGTAAAGAACGAAATAAATGTATGGCCGACTAGAGGAAACAAACAACACTCACTAATAAAATCTAGGAATCAAACCCAGCAAACAAGCCTTCTTTTTTCGAAGTCACTAGTTGGTGATGAAATCCAACTTCGTGAAGACAAGACAAGAAAGGGTTGGGATAAGCGGGTGGAAACGTTACATTGATGACCTACTTAGTGGACTTACACCCTAGTGCAAGCTCCCACACATAATTGTGGGTATACCCTCCAAGGAGCCCGAGTGACTTTGGCCAATGTCAATTCTAGGTACTATGTAGACTTGCCCCTTCACAGTCACCTCGTGTAAAGACCCTAAAGAGATAGCCTATTAAGGTTACCAACTACAACAATGATGCCTGAGGTAACAGTCGATAGTCTGATCCACGTGCAAAGGCAGGGTATCCAGCCCGAAATCAACTTGAAAGGCTTCCACTCATAATTGTGGGTATACCTTCAAGCGACCCCCATAATATGCGCAATATCTACACCAAGACCAACAAAGTAGGGTGAGTAACTATGCCAGTCTCAATGCGACCTCAGGTCTGACCGTTGTGTGAGAAGGGCTTCCCGGGACAAAATGTAGCAATTCAATTTAAACTCTCCCTATCACAAGATACTATTTTGTGTTTTGATGTTTTGGAGAGTGTGCCTCACAACATATTCCAAAGTGCTATCCTAGCTAATGTTGGTGAAAAAGATCCCTAGAAAATAAAAGTTACCAATAAATTTTAAATTTACGTTGTGTTTTAGAGGTTGTTGCTTACTCAAAGAGGGAGGTGGAAGTGAAACTGTTGATGTTCGGACCTTGACCCTATAAAATAAAAAAAGAGATGAATGTGCAATTTTCAATTCAATGCACTCTAGTTACAGTAGGGAGAAGGTATTTCTTTCGAAGTACAACAAAATACAAGTTACAATTCCTTAATTTCGAGTGAACACAATTCCAAACAATCAAAAACTATAAAATTTTCCAATTTCTTCTCTTTACCAATATTTCAAATGCAAAAAATTTATCGTGAGAGATTACTAAAATGAATAAATGAATTCAGTTCTTCCTTTCCAAAACAAAATCAGAGATATAAAAAATGAAAGGAAAAAGTAATCAAAGAAAATCAATACACTCACAACACAATTCTCAAATTAGTCGTTGCAGGTTGGGTATAGGCCACAGAGCGACGAGCTAAGGTCATCCCAGGCCGCTGGTAGAGCAGAGTGCGACGTCTTCACACTGGATTGGCTAAGCAGATAGCAACGTCTCAAGGTCGTCGCAGGCTGTCAATGAGGTACAGTGCGACGATGTCTGTAAATTTGAAAATTTTAGAAGAAAGACAAAAATTCTAAAGGAACTTCTAAACCCAGTGAGTCCAGATGGATCACCCACAAACTCAGAGAAAGAAAGTTATCAGAGGAAGGCATGCTAAAGGAAAATGGGAAGCAAAAAATCAAAAGGAGGTTGTATCCCTAGTACAGTCGCCAATTTTGTTATGGGACTTATCGGTAAATGCGAACATAAATAGATCTCCCTAGATCCACCTAGATCTAGAATGAAACATAACATAATATGATGCTTTCCCTAAGCTCTAATCATTGAGTTTATTATCTAACAAGAGATGGGAACCATATTGTTTAAATATCGCTTCCTCTTGTCCTTTTCGTCCTAACTCCACTACAGTGGTCCTATGATGTTGAATATGTAAGGGAACACAAGCCAACCAAAGTGAAAGCAATATAATATACTCAATGAGAACTTATGCATGTGATCAAGGAATCATACAATAAAACAACGCAAGTTTTATGGGAAAGAAACATATCACTGTATCATATTAAAATGAAAGTGGAGATTACAACCAAAGCCTTGATGTTGCAAGGTCCCCTTCTGATGACCCTTTACTCCAACACACACACTTGCTCCAATCCTTGAATCAACAAGATCCACAATGACTTGATAAACTGAAATAAAGGCCTCAAGTATGAACTGAAGTAGAATTCCTCATCCAATTCCTAGACTATTCGATATTAATCTTGCTTGAATCAACCTTCATTAACCTTAGCCTTTTCCATGAGAAATCCCTCTTTATATAGGGGAAAGAGAGAAGGTTGAAGAGATTAGGATGATCCCACCAAATCAGAGAAGCGAGTAGGATCACAACCATACGGATGCCACCTCATCTTCTAGAAGATCCCCTTATAGAACTTTCATGAAGTTCGACCTTTTCTAAGTCTCTTGATATCGTCACACCCTAGCTATAGAGTAGCTTGCAGAGATGTCACAAACCAACTTTAGGGCAGATGGCGACGACCAGCCATTGTCGCACCTTGATTATGGTGCAACCTGTGATGACCCTCCTTAATAAGGTTTTTGATAAGAGAAAGTCAGTCACCTTTCAACTGAATATAGGCTCTTTTGGGAACATGAACACATGTTTTTCAATGGAACATCAAGATGACCAAAATAATGTGTAACACAAAGGTTGGCCACTGGTATCTGGATGAGCCTGATACCTATATCAGGGTTTTCGGCGCCACTGGAGCACCACACCTTTTACATGTGCATGTCCCTGACTGGCTTGTGGTGGGATATATCTACTACCAAACCATCCTGCAAGGTTACAACACTACCCTAGTTAACAATAAGAAGTGGGATTTTATACCGTATGGATTCCATGTAGGCTTCTACATGTTGAAGGACACCACTCAGGCCAAGCAAGAAGGATTGAGCCAATTGGAGTTCTGATTCCAAAACAGTAGTTTCCGCAAGCACGACCCAAAGGGTCTAGTCCTAAAACATGTTTCTCAAGTGTCCTCCTGTTGGCCATATGCCCACGACAAATTTCAAGACGATATCTTCATAGAAAATCCCCAAGATTGGGACGAGGTGGTGGCACGGATGGTCGATGCCAAGATGCCCAAGTTCAGAGCCATGAGTCTGGACGAACAAACAATGACCATAGAACAATCAGGTCAAGAGGCCCCCAAAGCTAGAGAAGAAATGCTAGCAGTCAAAGAAGCAGTTCCCCAAGTAGCAGTCGAAGCAACAGAAATTCCCCAAGTAGCCCCGACACAAGGTAGAGGTACCCCCATGGCTCAGGACACATGGGAGAGGGGGTTACTCATGTTAGAGCATGCGCAACGGATAATTGATCAGTTGCAAGATGACCCGGACCTCATAAGCATGACAAGGCTCCCCGAAGACAATCTGAATAGAAGTTAGACAGGCCCAAGCGGCCCTAAATTCATAAACATGGATTAAATTACTGGGTTAGACGACCCTGAGTTTACAACGCCACAGGTGTTTCAACTCAACCAGAGAGACTTGAAACATAAGGGAGGACAAGTCTATCAAACCCCTTAAGTGAGTTGATAACGATATATGATGATGATGAGAGCCCAGAGATATCCCTTGTGACCCTCATGTGTATCGAAGAGGAAAAAGAGCCAGAGAAGACATCTTCCACGGTTTTTGATTCTCAGATTCAAGGGATTCCACAGAGCGAACAAGAAATTGAAAGTGTCTTACACACTCAGTTGCCCAATGCACCAAAGACTCAAGCGGACAGGCCAAAGGACGAGCCAAGATAAAGCGAACAAAAGGAAGAGGCTCCACAACAAGAAATCGACGTCCCGACGACCAAGTATCAAGTAAGTACCGAGCCTACCCCCGATGCCTCAAATTCAATCGGTACTCAACTCCTCGATGACCGACAAACAGACTCCAAGCCTTCAAAACACATGAAGGAAGTTCAAGAACCCAGTCTTGAACAAGTATATACCATCGACAGTCTGGGAAATACATTCACCTGGGGAGATCAGCATATCCCCAAACCCATGGACGAAGTAGCCGACATACATGTCATAGATTATGATCGGAAAACGAAGGCTATCATCTAGAGAACCACCAAGAAGAGGAGGATCACTTTAGATTGCTCCATCCTCATCACTACAGAGGAACATCTGATCAGCACAGAGCATGCTAAGACGTCCGAACTCATCGGCGCAAGGATGGAAATCACAGATGCCACCCTAGACAGAGCCAAAAGAGATGAAGAGGATTTGGTTGTTGCCTTGAAGGAACTAGAACTTTTGTGTCACTTGGCGAAATACTATCAGGACACCACACAGGTCGCAGTGTACCTAAGGAGCGAATTTAAGGAGGCCTACAACAAGTTCACAGATAAACGACACTTGTTCACCACAAGGATAGTCGAGCTAGAAGAAGATACCCTCATAGTGCTAGCTAAGTGAAAATATATGGAGAGGTGGTACGAGAAGGCACAACAAGTAGTGGAAAGAATCAACTATATCAACGCGATGAAACAGGGCCGAAATGTCGAAGAACACAACATCCAGGTGTTAAGGGAAAGCAACATCGACCGCATCAAGAAATTGACCCAGTATTGGGCAAAAATGGCTCGGGAGCCTCATCGAGAGATTTAAGAAAAATGGGCCAAGTGCGAGAAGAGTTGGGTCAAAATCAACAAGGCAATGAAGGATATCGGCCTCCCTGAGTTTGGCACACCAGACAACTTTGTCAACTTGTGCAACATAGTCAAGACTCACGCCGAACAAGACTCATCATGGGTCGAAGAAATAACAAAGGTGGCAGACATGGCGCCAGGTCAAGTGCGATAGTTTATGGAGCACCCGACCAAAGCTCAGGCTATGCTGCAACAATTAAGTGCTAGTATAGTCAAGTATCGGGCACATGCGATAGAGATAAGAGAGATTCACTTGGCCCCGATGGAACAACATAGATTCCCATACGCCAACACCTGCGAAGATCTGTTCATCAAGTGTTCGGAGTACGAGAAGACTCACCCTCTTAAGTGATATCTTGAGATGACTCTTAGAAGAACTGATAGAAGAGAATGCCATGTGGCAAATATTTGTTTTGCTTATCTGCACTTTAGTTGTTATTTTTAGTTAATTATATGTTATAAATAAGAGCATCGGTCGATTAGTAAAGGGTCGATGGTTGTTGCAAGAAACTCTCATTTTTGGTTTTGTTCAGAACTATTTTAGAGCTGCCTTTAATTGAGAAGTCCTTTTGGACCAGAGACAAGTTTATGTTTTCATAAAATATGTGTATGATTGGATGTGGAGAAGAACTATTTCTTATTTCGTCTCATGAATGGATGTTGTAATGAGTAAGAGCTACTAAATCTATTGATAAGTTATCTGATGTAATGTTTTACAGTTCTTTCTTTAATGATGAAGATAAATATTTGTGTTATTATGTGATTGATGATTAGAGTTGAGTGAATTATTTTACTTGCCATCATTTATCACATGCATGTTTTCTTCTGATAATTTGTATCTCAATCAGTAATTCGAATACTCACACGGTTAAAGTATTAGTACTAGGCCTATGGTAGATGATTACTGCTTGCATGCTAGAGTAAAGGGTTATCCCAAGCTCAGCCTCTTCTCCAGTAGTTAAACTTGTTCCCACTTTGTTACCTAGTTGGTTTATACCGGCTTTTTCATCTTACATCGGTCCCACCTAAGAGAAAATATAAAAAGAGAACATCGGAACTAAAGGAGAGACCTTCGCAAGAAAATGTAAAATTGGCCGGATCGCAAGATCTAGAGAACCATTCCACCATTAAACATTGCAGAGTCTAAGTGGGCCTTGGTAGTGGGTTTGGTTCCTACTGTTGAGTTAGAAGGATTTAAAACCCATCAACAAAATTGGTGCTAGAAGGAGGGCCTGAAGAATGAATGGTTGAATACATATTTCAAATAATATCTCAGACAACCTGTAGATTCAAAAACAGCTCAAATGCATGGCTAGTCATTCCCAAGACAACCCACACACATTGAGTACTCCTGAAACGAGTAACTCACCCCAAGATGAGGAAGAATGCTTGTACCCAGACATACCTTACGCTCCCTCACGAGGAATTGAATCAATTCAGAAGAATCACAAGAGCATACGCATGACAGATCGTTGTGTTGTCCTTAGCTCTGATACTTCCTTGAAGAAAACAAGTAAGCAGACCAGTGGTCGATACCTCCGAACGGGCTTTTGTGAACACAGTAGAAGACCTGATAGATTTCTCTCTCACCGAAATCAAACATCCTCTTAATCTAATCCTTGAAACGCTAGCCGACAACATCTCAGAGACAAACGATTTTTCAGAAGAAGAAGGGTTTAACTCAGAACGTTCAGTTTTAGGATCTGAAGATATAGAAGATCATAATGACCATGATGAAGAGAGGGGAAAACCATCGCAAAAAAACCAACCTTGGTTGTCCAGAGATGCTTTGGCCATCCCTGGATGAGTACATAACCTTCCCCGACATCCAAAGAAGTTACTTCCTAAATTTGACCCTGAAACCTCAGGATTGCCTGAAGACCATATCAAGAAATTCATACTAGCTATCAGACTTATGAATGTCCAACATGAAGACGAAGTTTGCAGGTTTTTCCCCTACACTTTTGAGAATTCAGTTTCCATGTGGTATTTTAACTTACCTGTAGGATCCATAACTAGTTGGACAAAGTTTCAAAAAGATTTTCTGGATATATTTGCAGAAGAAACTACTACGGGAACTTTGATGGCTGAGTTGTTTGATGCCACTATAAGTTCGAAAGAAAGGGTCAAAGACTTTAACCAAAGATTGACCACCATCTTAAACAATTCCAACCCTAAGCTAAACCTACTAAGGAGTTGAAGATCGAAGTATATGTTAATGCTGTCCCGGCTTCCATTTCCATGTTTGTGAAAAGGGTTGCCAGATGAACCCTGGTTGAGAATTTTGAAGAAACCAAAATGATACAGTTCAAAATAAAAGGATGCAAAGAAAGTCAGGTCTCCTTAGTTAATAAAGAAGATCAACCTCCTCCCTGGAGAGGCCTATTGCTTACTAGACCCCCAGGGAAACAAGAAGAACAAGCTCCTGAAAAGGGAAGTGGGGACATAGAGGGAATACAACGCATGGTAAAAAAACTATCAAACGAAATCACAAACATGTATAGAAGTGCAGGGGAGGGAAACCAAGGCCAAAGGCCCTATAATCCTTTCCTTAAAAGGAATCCACTGTTCAAATCCATTGAACTGCCCCCAGCCAACTTAAACATCGATCTTGGAAATGTAGCATCTGACTCTTTCTGCACTTATCACCAAGAGAACCACTCTGAAAGAGACTGCCCTCAATGGGTGCATGCCATGAATTTGATGGCCAATCGATTTCTAGATGAGGTCTCCCTAACCGAACAACCAAGCAGGTCAACTATAAATATCGTCGATCAGGAAGAGGCTGACCCATCGAAAGAAACATCCATGTTGATATGGGATCTTGATTTACCTATGCCTTTCGATGACCTATGTGAAGTCCAAGAACCACCCACAGAAGTCTTGGTTGTGCAAACACGAAGTAGGGGTCAACTGATCTCAGACAACCTTACTACTACCCAAACTTTGGGAGGGAAACCAGCCCCCGATCACCCGAAAGCACCTTTTTCTCCCCGAAGAAACCCTATAAACATCCATACATGGGAATTGCCCAGGCTGGATTACAACATAGTAGAAGATTTGAAGAAGTTGAAGGCTAATATATCAATTATGGACATATGTAGAATCCCTCAGCAAAAGGACTTCCTGTTACAATCCTTGAAATCAGTAGAGAATCCTACGACAAGCACTGATCAGGGAAGGAATCCAACTCCCATAGATCTAGCGGATAAACCAGTTGTGAACACCTGCTCTGAAGATAAGAAGGGAAAACCTTTTGTCCCACCATTCCTTTTAACGTTTGAAGTCTTCAACATAAACCTCCATAATTGTTTGGTCGACTCAACAACGTCTTCTAATGTTATGCCTTTGTCTATTTGCAAAAACTTAAACACGGTACCTCTCAAAAGTGACAAACATGTGATACATTTAGACAAAACTCAGGTGAAGGTCGTGGGAGAACTCAAAGATGTTATGATCAGAATAACGACACACCCTAAATTTGTCCAAGTAATTGACATCATTGTAGTAGATATCCCATAAGCTTATGGATTATTATTAAGATGGGATTGGTCTGAGAAGTTAGACAGATACTTTAGTACATACTAGGTTCACCTTTGGTTAAAATTAAAAGAGAACACAAACATGATCAGGATCGATAGGAAAAGATATCTAAAACATATAATCACTGACTTGGAAACCCTAAACGAACCCTCATCGACAGATTTCCCTATGCTAGGCAATTATTCTTGTGATTAGTACTTCGAGAACTTTTCCCCTCTCTCATCCGATGTCCCTCTTACTCAAATCTTCGAAATGATTTTTCAAGAGGAATTGTCGACGACGGCGGAGGAAACCCTTTTCTGCCAAGAACCTGTGTTAGAAATCACAGAACAAACAGGAAGAAAAAGGGAAAGCGACAGAAAAGAGGAAGTTGATAGATTTTGCCCACAAGTTTGGGCCTTATACTTTGATGGCTCTAAATCGCAAGAAGGGTTTGGGGCAGGGTGCATCCTCATTAATCCAAAAGGTAAATGACATTTTCTATCCTATAGACTTGAGTTTGAATGCACAAACAATACCGTCGAGTATGAAGCTCTAGTACAGGGGCTAAAGAAAACCATAGACTTAAAAAGTCAAAGAATATAAGGTTTTCGGAGATTCTGAAATCATCGTTAGACAAGTTAGGAATATTATACATTGCAACTCCCCACACCTGAAGAATTACCAACAGGAAGTGCACAGGCTAATAGAGCATTTCGAAGCTTTCAACATTACAGCAATCCCCAGAGCAAAGAACATCCTTGTTGATTTCATTGCCTCAAGGCTGTCACCTCTAGAATATTGTGAAGCCTTTCGGTTCACTGTGGAGCTACTCTACAAACCATCGGTGCCCAACAACATTTCTAATTAGAAGGTCTTTGAAGGTGATGAACAAATCATAAACTTTTTGACGAACCAAGATAATTTCAAAGATTTGGCTATTGACGATGAAGTATTTTAGGAACAATCAAAAGAGACTGATCCTCGCACATGTCAACCAACTGACAAATCGAAGTCTCACACAATTCCAAAGGGAATAGCCAATTTAGAAAACCTTTTTCATCTAAGAGAAAGATTTAAAGGGTCAAAAAACGCAAAGACCGGTAGTTCCTGCCCCATGCATGAAACTATAAATCTCAGAACCCTGGAAAACCCAAAAAACATAAACCTTGGAAAGACAATATCAAAAGAAGAAAGGAAGGCCTATCTCAAACTTTTCAAACAGTATCAGGATGTTGTTGCATGGTCTTACCGAGATCTGAAAACTTACGATACCTGTATCATTCAACACACTGTCCCTTTAAAGACCGAAATAAAACCCTTCCAATAGAAGCTCTGGAAATACCACCCATCCCTATAACCTCTCATGTGTCAGGAATTAAAGAAATTGTCAGATGCCAAAATCATCTTCCAGGTTAGAAATTCTGCATGGGTAGCAAATTTGGTTCCTATAATAAAAAATTCTAGGGAGATCCGCCTATGTGTAGATTTTAGAAACCTTAATAGAGCTTCAAAAAAAGACAACTACCCAGTCCCACCGATGGAGCAACTCTTGCAAACTGTGTTGGGCTCTAAGATTTTCTCCTTACTAGATGGTTTCTCACGTTACAACTAAGTTCTGGTTTCAAAGGAAGACCGTTTAAAAACAACCTTTCGAACCAAGTGGGGAACCTTTGCTTATAAATGCATGCCCTTTGGGTTAATCAACGCAGGGGCAACCTTCCAGAGGGCTATGGATGTAGCATTTCGAGGATTAATCAACAAGTGTGTACTAGTCTACTTGGATGACGTGACTATGTATTCAAAGAATAGAGAAGATCACATCCAACATTTAACCCATATTTTTGAAAGGTGTAGGAAATATGGCATATCCTTAAACCCTAAGAAAACTATTTTCGGTATCGAGGAAGGTAAGTTGTTAGGCCACATTATATGTCAAGTAGGCATCCGCATAGACCCAGAAAGAATTAAGGCTATAGCTCAACTTCTATTACCTCACAACAAAAAGGCTATGCAATCGTTCTTCGGGAAAATCAATTTTGTGAGGAAACTCACCCCCAATTTTGCAGAAACTATCAAACCCTTACAAAAACTGATTTGTAAGGATGTTGAGTTTAAGTGGGATGATGAATGAAAGAAGGCTTTCAGTAACATTAAGACTGCAATCTCTCAAGCCCCACTGCTGCGAAGTCCCAATTTCAACAAAGATTTGTTCCTCTATACTTTTGCCTCCGACCAATCGTTAGTCGCGGTATTAACTCGAATGGATGATGACAAAAACGAAGCCCTGGTATCGTTCATGAGCACTAACCTCCAAGGTGTCGAACTAAATTATCCTGCTATAGATAAACATGCTTATGCGGTTTATAAGGTAGTAAAACATTTCAAATCTTACATCCTCAAGAGCCATACCAAAGTAATCGTGCCTCACCCCGCAGTATGATCCCTATTTACTCAACATGAGATGGGGGAAAAAAGAGGGAATTGGATGGCAATAGTCCAAGAATTTTATATAGATATAAAACCTGCTAAATTGGTTAAAGGACAAGGGTTATGTAAACTGACAATCGAAGCTCAATACCAAGTAAATGAAGACCCCGTATGGGATAATGAAATGGAATTATAGTGTTGTGAAGCTTCATACATTTCCCCGGGACAAGAGCCTTGGTATGAGAAATTGACTTATCTCCTGCATCATGGGACTTGCCCAAAAAACCTAAACCCTGGGAAAAGGAGAGCCCTCAGGTTAAAATACGCACAATATCGCCTCGTAAATTCCATACTCTTTCGGGTTAATTATGATGGGGTACTTTTAACATGTCTCGAACGTGAATATGCAAACAAGGTTATGAAGGAACTCCATGATGGTCCTACATGTGGACATTTTGCAAGAGACACCACCGCTCATAAGATACTAAGAGATGGCTATTACTGGCCCACCTTGTTCAAAGATGCTCACACATACGCTAGAAACTATAAAACTTGTCAAATAAGCGTTGGGAGGGAGAAGAGAGTAGTTGTCCCATTCCAACTGGTGGTTGTTTCTAGACCTTTTGAGCAATGGGGGTTAGATATCATAGGATAAATTAGACCAAGTTCTTCAAAACAACATAAGTACATACTCACTACCACCGATTATTTTACTAAATGGGCAGAAGCCATCCCCTTTGTTAACAACAATTCGTGTCTTGGGCACAAGAATATTCAGGTCTGCAAGCTGCACGAGAAGCGCCCAAGCACAGCACGGAAAAATCTCGTTTCAGGCTTCCAAGCAAGTAAACGGGCTAAATTATGTTGTCAAACGGGCCAGATTCATCCATAGAAGCAGATCGACAGTCGACGGGAAATCGCGGTTAGAGGAGTTGCGTCGGGATTAGCGCGATGGGTAGCGTCTATATTGCATGCAAGAAAGGATATCAGTCGTCCATCCAAAGGACGTGTGGCGCGAGATCTAGTCACGTCAGCATTTCGGCATTCGAGAGTTCGAAGGGTGAGGGTTTCACGTCGTTCTACATCTCAAAACCCCGAACCCCAAAACGTCGATAAGCGCCTTTGAAGCTAAGCCTATGGTCCTAGCACCCGGTCACGTCAAGCGAGCCTGGTAATGGAGGCAGCCCTCTTCTAACATCAAATACCATCTCGACTGTTCCGCTGGAGGACACGCGGTGTACATCCGTGCTTTCGCGGTTTGGTCAATCAGGATTTTGAGGAAAATTGCATCGTGAACCCCCGGTGTCAGGAATCCCGAAAGAATCGGGACCGTCCATATGAAGGACACACGGTGCAATAGCTGAGCCACGAGTGGGGCCCTTTGGGATTTTCATGTTGAAAGCGTCGAGGTCATCTCAACCATTCATCCATCAGCAAGGCTCGGGCACATTTAATTTAAAGAGGGCGTAGATCTGGACGGTCATGATCCTGGCACTCAAATTCACGGACAAAGTCCAATTCCGCACCCCCTCCGTCATTCTGGCTTTAACAGGAGGGGGGGGGGGGGGGGGTCTGGAATCGGAGATAATGTATGCACGCATCTGGACGGCCCAAGTCTCGGCGCTTAGATCTACGGTCTGTATTGAATTCCGGACCCCCCATCGGTTCTGCCTTTAATGGAAGGGGGGGGTCTGGAATGGAATTTCACTCTAGCGGGCCCCCCTTCCTGTCATGTCACTGTCTGAGTCGTCCTTCCCGTTGCCACCTATTCTCCACCTACTGCCACCCTCTTCCCCCTGCATCTGTCCAACTTCCCTCTTTCTATCCACATGCCCCCTCCTCAGCTCATCACCCTCTCATCTCCTGCCATGTGTCCCTCTCACTCCCAGTCACCTCCACAGTGTTGACGCCATCGCTCCCATCATACCCTTTTTCACATCCGCCATAGGGGTCCCTCGCAGCAGTCCAGCGAAGCAGCATCCAAAGAGAGATCGTTCAGCTGATCCAGGTGGCACCATTAGGAGACCTCCACGGCCCAGAAGGCAGAGTTGACCAAGGTCGTCCCCAGTCCCAAGAAAGCAGTTATTGTGGTTGTTGCTGGTGATTGAGCATCATCTCCGCCATAAAAAGAAAGTCCAGCAAAGGACTAAAGGTGGTCGTTTCATCTGCAACAGGACAGTTCGAAATTTGATAGCGTCTGTCTTGGGTGCACGATCGACCAGAGTCTGCATGCGCAGACTGTCAGAAGACATGCAGACGCAATGTTTTTAATGCAGCGTCTTGTTTTTGTTGTTGTTGTTGTTTTGAGTATATGTAGGCGTTTTCGCCATTTTTTTAATCATCGATGGTAGAGCGAAGCTCCCGATTGTAAAGTTTTAACAGACACTCTAGTTCTCTGGTTATGCATCTGTATGTAAGATTTCTTGTTTAATGACAGACAATTTTCCTACCCCATCTAGTTTTCATCTCATACTGAGG
>ML784301.1:124259-198907 GCA_009831015.1 Picea engelmannii | reverse complement strand
ATGATTGACTGATTCACATGAATTATTGCAATTATGTTACGATAAAGGATTTATTGTTGCATTGTTGTATTCTCCGGTTTTCTGCGTTTGAATGTAAGAAGATCTTGCGTTTAGATGTTTTCTCCTACAGTCTGTTAGAAACCAGATGTTTACGATAGACCTTTGCAGTTCTCTTATACAAGTCTTCCCCCTACTCACCCTTACTACAACTCACTGTCTAAAGTTTATCTAAGACCTCACTTGCCCATGCATGCCTGGCCTAGTTTCGGAGTTAGAACAATATTGTTTTGAGTTAACTTCCATTCGATCACCCCTTTTTATAAACAGATTGTGACATAAACTGATGGGCGTCGGGCTCTGCTCCTGCTGCAATCTAGGAGTGACTTCTGACGTTAACACCATTGACTCATGTAAACGAGAAGGTGGTAATCCAATTCTTAGAACAACAACTAATCACAAGATTTAGTGTCCCTTCTGTCCTTGTTTTTTATAACGCAACTTACTTTTCTTCCACCCTATTAACGAAGTTTGCTTTAGAGAAAGGAATCATAATTAGATACTCCGCAAACTATTATCCACAGGGAAACGGAGTATCGGAATCAACTAATAAAAACCTACTAAGAATATTAAATAAAACAGTTGCAGACAACCAAAGAAATTGGCATAACCTACTCCATAATGCCTTATGGGTGGATAGAGTTACACCCAAGGAAGTTATAGGTAATTCCCCATACTTTCTAGTATACAGACAAGAAGCCATTCTCCTGAGCGAGCTTTATCTTCCATCTTTTCAACTTGCTCAGGAGTCCATAAGGAAACCTTCATCAATCTTACAACAAAGAATTGACACCCTGCTCATGTTAGAAGAAGAAAGGGAGAAAGCTAAGTCAAAGTTCGTACCCCACCAACAGATAGTTAAAAGGTGGTTTCATAAACATAATGCTAAAGAGAAGAATTTTGAAGTAAGAGACCTAGTCCTGAAGTGGGACAGAGCAAATGAGCCTAAAGGCAAACATTCTAAGTTTTAGAATCTATGGCTCGGACCTTCCTAGGTGGCCGAGAAAATTGGGTTAGGCACATATCGACTACAAAATCTGAGGGGAGAATCTGACGCTCTCTCAGTGAATGGTCAAGCCCTGAAACAATAATTTCATTAAAAAAAAAAAATGTGTTCATTTTGATGCGTCGATTTATCTTTTTTGCATTTATACTTTTTGTTTTATCTTTTTGCGATTGTGCTTCTGAACTTTGAAATATTGTGTTTATCAAGACAACGGTTGACTTCAAATGGTGACATAACGAACTTTATTCCTAACTCGTCGCTAAAAAACCAACACAAGAAACATTGAGGAACCTACAGTTGTTTTAATAAATTCTTTATATAACTTGCGCAGATGAACAACTTTGGAGAAATGCAGAAGTATCTGCTTAGTGGTCTAGTAATACCTTAAGGGAGAGACAGTAAGTTGGAAAGGACTACATGCACCTCAAAGATAGAGCTAGTGAGTTTCACCTTAACCACCTTATATTTTGCAAATAACAGACGTCCTCCTCTCCCGCTCGCTCACGGCATTCAGTCGAAACAAAATTCAACTATATCAAATGAGCGCACAATAGGAGAGGGTATGCAGATATCTCCATCAGGGCTATGGATGCTCGCTAGCAGCAGAGCAAGGTTTGTGACGCCGAGGTGACTCCATCGAGGTTATGAACGCTCGCTGGCAGTAGAGCAACACCGTAGCAAATGAACGAGGGTAACTAAAAGGCCCAGTGCCAGTGAATGCTTTACTATACTCTTGTCAAAAGGGGCATGATTCAAGGTTACAGGAAAAGAAGGCAAGATAAAGGTTAAAAAAACCCACAAGTAGGCCCAGATGCATCAACCGGGGAAATTCAAAATCCAAGGTTAAAAGAGGCTTTCATGAAAACCAGTTAGGTCCTTAATCAACTTTCGCATCAACCAAGCCCGAGGAAGGAACAGAGTTTCTGCTTTCACCCAGTAAGTCGTCATTTGTTGAGCACTAAAGACACCCTAAAAAGACTATATCAAAATTTCACTTTTTGGGTACCACTTAATTTTGCACTGTCTGGATTTGATTTTCTTTCGATAAATGTTTTGACTTTGCTTGTTCTCTTAACTCTCATTAGCTATTCAGGTCGGTTTAACCTTATGAAAATCCATGAATTAAAAAAGGACTAACACTTAAGTAAGGAATTAACATTCAAAACACTTCACCCGACGGGCTTAATATTTGACATCGAAAGGAATTAAGAGATGAAAAGGGAACACTTGAAAAGCCTCAATCGTCGAGTGCCAATCTTCATCGGTATCGACGAAAGGGAAGTTTTGTTTCACGACAAGTACCACACACAGACCTTGTCGATAGCCGATCTCCTTCGACATCTGTTGGTTACTAATTACTGGTTCTACTCTATCATCCAAGTTATTGACCCAGGGTTCATGTCTTTTGGGTTTCCAACAAAAGCCTCTAAAACTATCGGCCCTCCTGGTAAACTAAAAGGCAACGCAACACGTAAAATGCACCGCACAGTCTCACCTGATATAACTTTAATGGGTGGCTGTAAGACTCATGTGTTTACAGCCTAGGATTGAGCGCAAGATATGGGATCTGTATTCTAGACCATTTATTATAACTTGTGATTGCAACCTACTGTTATTCATGACTTATTCCCTCAATATCGCATCACTATTTAAACAAGCAATGTAACAACTCATTCATTCATAAAGCATAACAAGTAACTACTGAAAAGATGGTAAAGATATGCATGCATTCATCCCATTACACAGATTTTACCGTGGTTCAACCCCTCCCAGGCTACGTCCACGAAGATTTTGCTCTTGGCTCTTTTATTATGGTAGTTCTGCATATCTGGCGCTGCGTGCTTACAATTCTCCTCAGATGGGTAAGATCTATATGAGGCTAACTAGATTGCACCAGGCTCCTCAGCCTACGATCTAATCCTTAGATCTCCCTCCTCTCCTCTCCTCTAGCTCAACAGTCTTACAAAATAGGTTATAACCATATTACATATCACATCAATTCGTACATATCTATGATGGAATAATACAAAACCGAACTAACAAGAAGAAACCCCTATGATACCTACGTATCTATATTTATATATTTCGGGCTCTTCAACCATTTACAATATATTACCAAAACCCTAACCCTACCGACGTTAGGTCTTCCTCCCCTGTGCACATTCTGTTCTTCCTTCCAACTCTCGCTTTCCTGATGCATGCCTTCTTGCATGCGCGCATGTTGTGTTTTCCTCCAGCTGTAACTTCAGTTTTTGCACGTTTTTTTTCCCCACGATCGTCCTTCTTTCCACTTCGGCCTGCTGCCAATAGGCCCCCAACACTGACATGTGGCTCATCCTGAGCCACCTAATCCTTTTGAGCTTCCTCATTCTCCTTGGTGATCTTCTAGAACTTTTCCTTGAGCTCTGTTGTTTGTGTCAGTGCCTGCGCGGTCTTATCCTTGATTGTGTCCACTACCTAGATTGCCACTTCATCACTCATCAATCCTACACATTCTGCCTGGGTCTATGCTATCTGTCTCTTAGCTTCCTCTACCTATGCTACTTGCTCCTGTAATGGCTCAATTTGAGCATGGCGCTCATGTTTCTGGGTTTGCGCAGAGATTAGCTCTGCCTGCAATTTCTTGTTCTCATGCATCCCTTTGACACATTCTGGGATTGATATGGTCTTCTGCGCTTATGCTTGAGCTCTTCGATCGCTGCATTGATTCTTTCCTCTTCCTTGTCCCACCATTGGACCTGTGGGTCTTCCTCCAACCTTGTCCCAAAGCTACACTGCTTTATCGAACAAGTCAGCTGTTGTGCTAACCTGCTACTCTATCTCCTGCAGCTGTGTTGTTGCTTCCTGCTTCCTTTGCTCCTTCACTGCCGGTGGAGTGGTGGGTATGAGTTGTTCTTGGAGATTCTCGATCTCCTTCTGGTATTGCTCGATGGCTTGCGCAATCTGATCAATCTTTTCTCCTACTGGAAGTTCATTCCCTTGCGTGGTGTTTGGAAGTTTCTCAAAAAAATCCTCTTACTCTTCATTACAGTTCGTTCTTGTTCTTTTTCCTCCTAAGTTTCGAACTTGGCCTTCTCACAAACTTTTTCCAGTGCCTCCTGCTTCTTTGTTGCTTGTTGTAACTTGACTAAGTTTTTGTGTGCGCGAGCTTGTACCTCGTGGTCGACACTAACCTGCAACTTGTGTATTGTCCTTGATGGCATTTGCATCAAGACCAATTGGATGTGGTTTAAATCCTTCAAGGGTGTCTTCCCCACGATTTCATCCATGCGCAACATGCTAGGTGTGATGTAGACCATTGCGTTTGCATGTGGTAATGAGTGTACTGGATCTCGTTCTTCTACCTCCACACTTTCGTCGGTCCGTGGTGTTGATGGCTCTATGCTCTTGTTGTTGCTTGTTATTTGTACTTCCCAAGATTTCTTAAGGAACTATCCCATTTCTGCCAACTCTTTTTGCGGTTTGTCCCTGTGATGTGCTGCATGGTCGAAGTCCTCAACTAGACAATCCTGGACCATTCTAGCGATCATGTTCGCATCGTCCTCCGTAATTGTGTATTCTAGCGGTGCTCGTTATGCCTTTGACTTCCTGTGTGCGCCTCCTGCCTCTGTGGCTGGTCTCTTATTTCCCCTGGTTCCTGTGTGTTGGGATTTGAGGTGATCTCTTGCGCTCCCTCAATTCGTTTATGTTGTTGTTTGGTCGGCTGCGTATTCTCCTTCTTCCCCTTCTAGGTTCCTGTCTTCTTTGGTCCTTCGTCTGTCTGTGTTAGCTTTCCTTGGCACGTTCTTGGTCGCTTGGGCACTTGGATTTTTGGAGGCTGCGTTTCCCCCTGCTCAACCTCTCCTTCTGTTGTTCTTTCCGGCACTTCCTAGGTGATGGTTGGAATCTTCCATTTGTCGGGCCATTCATTGATGACCATCTCGATATCACCCTTTGTAATGGAGTAGCGCATCTGTAGCCATTGTTTAGTCGGATCTTGCCTTGCCTGTATCCACATTGCTTGTGTGTGGCTTGGAAATTGGCGATGTCTACATATCACACGACAGCCTTGGGTGTTATTATCCACGATTGACTAATGGCTTCATGTATGTCTCGTAGGTATGCTTCAAATATGATCCCATTCTCCCTCTTATGCCTGGCGTTTTGCCTTGCTTTTAGCAATAGATACCTCGCTTCCACTGGCTGTGGTCAGGTACAAAAACCTACATAGCCTGGTTCTCACCATCCCATGAAGGTATTAAACTAATCAGCCATGAGTAGTGGAACTCTGTGCTTGGGTCCTGGGCATCCTTGCAGTCCTCTAGGAATAAGTTCAATAAGTATGGCGTCCAGCTCATTGAGGTGCCTTATGCGCACTAGGTTGCAGCTGCAATGACTCTAGCTGGTACTTCCTCCTTGCGGCATTTTCTTAGCAACTTGGAGGCTAATATTTTTGCGCCCAATTGTGTGGCTACATTGTTGATTCATTTGATGATGATGCCTCTCGTCCCCCTAGTCGTGCCATACTTCTTCTTCGTTTCTTCCGCCAACGCTTTTTCCTTGGATATGTCGTCCAGAACCAATGTGGGATCCATACTCCGAATTGGTAACCCTGTTATTTGCGCAATAAGCTCAACAGTTATGGGGATGGGTTTGTCCAGCCATATGTCTTCTCCATGTGTGACTGCTAACAATTGTTGGACACATTTCGTTGCATTCTGGCCTCTGCCAAAATGTGGTAGGTTCAACAGACCTAAGATTCCTGTTTTCTCAAGCCCAGTTGCCCACTGGTATGGTTGGTTAATCATTTCTCCAAGCTGAGTTGTGCCTATGGTCTGTATAAAGACCCTCTACGCAAGTTTTGGGAACTTGGCTTCGTCTTCTACATCGTGGTCTGAATATTTGAGCTTCCCGATGTGACCCAATAGCTCTGGTCCTACTTGTACATCAGCTGGTATGTGTGGTAGAACAATTTATGATGCAAGTTTCTTGCAAGGTGAACTTAGTATCTGTATCATGTCCTTTGACTGCGGTGGTTGGCTCGAAGTTACAGTGACTTTCGGTTGTCCCTCTGTGTGCCATTCCGGCCAAGCCGAGACATCGTCTGCGGTCTCCCCTGCTGGGTGTTATGAGATGGTCGTTTGAGACTCATCTGGATCCACTGCTGCTGTCAGATTCGGCACCATGCCATTAGCTGTCGGAGTTGCTTCTGTATTCTCTGGTTGCACCTCCTTCCCAATTTTTGCTTCCTGGTTCTGCGGTTCCTGCACCGCTACGGCTGTATCTACATTGGTGGCCTCCGTTGGTGGCTGCTAGATTTATTCCAGTATTGGTTTGGGTTGTACTATTATCCTCTCTGGGGATAGGATTTCGTCAATATTGATGACCTATGGTGGTTGTTGTTCACCTTCTTCGGCCTGTCCTCGTGACCTGGTTTGAACTTTGGTTTGTCTAGCGGTCTGGCTTGCTTTTGCTTGCTTGGGCGTTGTCATCGTGGTGACTATCAAATGGCTGCTAGACTCAAACGATTTATGTGGTCTCCGTGAACTCTCTCTGTTTTCTTTCGCCTCTGTCGCTCTCTATATGCTCTGTCTTCGTGAATAGACTATGGGCTCCCGCGTCTGTGTGTTGTATGACTTTCCCATGAAGTTTGTTGAGTATGCTTCTTTGGTTATGGGTTAAATGCACCTTAACTACGGATTCAATTCATCTTCGACGGTTTCATACTTACCATTACTCATGTTGTCCCGTGTTCTATTGGTGCGATTAATGTGTCGTCCCATCGGTCCTTGCCTCTCTTTAATCTTGCCTAGTGTCATCCTGTCATGCTGTTTTTGCACCTTTCTTTTTCCTACTTGTTTCTCTTTTTATGTAATCGTTGTTCTTGTCTTTGCCGCATTCGTGTTTCTAAATTCATGTGGTCTTTCTACTTCTGGCGTACTGTGCCCTTTTTAGTTTTGTTTCCTTTTCTTTTTTTTTTACACTACGCTGTGGGTGGTCGACTGTCCTTGTACAAATTCAGTCGGCTCTTGTTGATCATTCCTTTGAGTTCTGTGCCTACTAAATCTCTTAACTGTACAATGCTTCCGTATGTGACAGATATTACTTCGTATGGTCCTAACCAATGCATTCTAAGCTTTCCTGGGTGTTGTAACGATTTGTTGTCATACATCAATACTAGATCTCCTTCCTTGAACATTTTCTTCTTGATCTATCTATCGTGCCAAGCTTTGTCTCTTGCTTTCTGCACTTGTTGATGGAATCCTGCCAAGATTCGGTCTTCCTCCATGGTCAATAACTGATTCAGTCTCTTCTGTACTATGCCTCGTTCTGTCATTTGTGTGATAGTTGCTACGCGCACGCTGGGTACTAAAAATTCTAATGGCACTACTGCTTCTTGGCCATAAATCAGTTTAAATGGTGTGTGCCCTGTCAACTTTTTGTATGTAGTCATGTATGCACATAATACTACTGGTACTTTGAGGTCCCAGTCGTCTCTGTTGACATTAAATCTTTGTCAGTGCATTCTCCATAATCTTGTTGAAGGCTTCCACTGTGCCATTTGCTTGTGGATGATACGGTGCGCTCTTCTGATGATGGGCTTCAAACTCTTCAGTCATCGCGTGGATGGTGTTGTTTATGAAGTGCGTGTTTTGGTCGCTCATCAAAGCTCTTGCGCACCTGAATCGAGTGATTACTTGTTCAAACAAAAAGTGCGTTGTTGTTTATGCGCTGCAATCTTTTACTCGTGCGGCTTCCGCCCATCTTGTAAAATATTTCATCGCAGTGATAATGTACCTAGCCTCTGTTCTTTTTGTCGGTGGGTTGATTGGTCCCATGAAGTCTATTGCCCACTTGTCAAATGCTTGTAATGTTACTTGTGGTCATAATGGCATCTCGTCCCTTCTATTGGGTTTGCCTACCCTTTGACAGACATCGCATCTTTGACAGTACTCCTTCGAGTCTCTGTGAATCGTTGGCCACCATAGTCCTGCGCGCAATACCTTATGTGCAGTAGCTTTACCCACATAATTCCCTCCTGTTATTCCCTTGTGGGCTTCTGCTAAGACTCTTGGTATTTCATGCTCTAACCTGTATCTTCACAAGATGTTATCTGTGCCCATTTTATATAACTATCCGACAATCAGTTGATAGTCGGCAGCATGGACTACCAAGTTTTTCTTCTGCGTGGTGCTATAGTCTTGCGGCGTAGTACCTGTACTCAAGTATTGAATGATATCTGTGAAGTATTCATTGGCAATCTGTACTGAGAATAACTGTGCATCTAGAAAGTTGTCTTCTAAATTTGTAGGTTCTTCTCCATTTGTGACACTCGACAGGTGGTCAGGTCCTGCATTCAATTTCCCTGGTTTAACTATTACTTCAAAGTCAAATTCTTGGAATAGTAGTAACCATCGACAGATTCTCCCCCCCAACACTGGCTTGTTGACAAGGTATTTCAAAGCTGAGTGATCTGTGAACATTTCAAAGTGCTTTCCTAATAAGTAATGTCTGAATTTTTGTAGTGAATAGACCATGGCTAGGCCTTCTCTTTCTGTCGTGTTATAGTTTTGTTCTGAGTTTGATAACTTTCTGCTTGTGAATGCTATTGGGTGATCCAAGTCTCATATTCCTAGTTGCGCCAAGATAGCTCTGAGTGCTATTGTTGATGCATCTACATGCACATGGAATGTCTTTTCCCAATCTGGAAATACTAATATCGACGCGGTAACCATCTTTTCCTTCAAGGTATCTAGACTGTGTTGACACTCGTCATTCCACTGAAACTTCGTATCCTTACTTAACAACTTTTCCATTGGTTCTTTGATCTGTGCATATCCTCTAATGAATTTCCTGTAATATCATGTGTGTCCTAACGTTTCTCTTAGCCGACGGATTGTTTTTGGTGCAGGTAAGTTAACAATGATTGCGATCTTTGCCAGATCTACTAATAAACCTTGTTTGCATACTATGTGGCCGAATAGTATCCCAAACTGTGTTCCAAATATGAATTTCTTGACATTCAGTGATATTTGGTACTATTTTCATCTTTCTAACATCAGCCGTAAAACTTCCATATGGTTTTTTAACAGGTTGTAGATTGTCCAATCATCCAGGTATACTTCAAGATACTGATGGATGAATTCCTTAAACACAACACTGACCACTCTGGAGAATATTGTTGGAGCATTCTTCAGTCCCAACGGCATGACTGTGTACTGATAAGATCCCCATTATGTCGCAAACGTGGTCTTGTGTCTGTCCTCCTGTGATATCTTAATCTCATGGTAGCCCGAGAATCCATCGGTGAATGATTAAGCTTCATGTCCTCCCACGTTCTCTAACACTTCATCTATGAATGGTGCAGGGAACGGGTCGTGTAGACATGCATCGTTCAACTTCCTCAAGTCGATGCATATCCTGGTCCTTCTTCCTTATTTCTTTTCATGTACTACCATTGGGCTTATCCATTCTGACTCCTCAACTGTTTCTATGATGTCGGCTTCAAGCATCCTGTCGATCTCATCTTTAACTTTTTGTTTATATATGGGGTTGAGTCTTTAGGGTCATTGTCTAACAGGTCTCACTTCAGTTCTGAGTGGTATCTTCATTTCTTTCATTTCTCTGGCTATACCCTTCATCTCTATGAATGTTGTGGGAAAGAGGTCATTGTATTCGCATAACAACTCTGTGATACTTTCTACTATTTCCTCATCTCAATAATCTCCAGTGTTGGCCATTTTGGGTTGCTTAGTTGTCCCGATGTTAACTTTATTTACCTCGATTGGTGTGGAAATGACTTATGATTCGATAGTTGGGCCCTCCACATCTCTTTCACCCTCTACTTCTTCTATTTGAATATCACGCGGATTGTCTGCGTCGGGTGCTTCCTCCTGTACATGGTAACATGACAACAGTTCCTTGACTATCTGTTTATTCCGTTGTTTCTCTTCTGTGATAAATTATATTTATGGTTCTTTGATGAATATTAATTCTCTGATCTGTTTAAGGGCTGCATCTGTGTTGGGGTTCTCATGCTCGAATGAGAAAGTGACTGTGAAATTATGTCGTCCATGTTGTAGTTCCTTTGCGCAATTCCTGGTCTGTATACCAATTCGTTGGTATGCCCTCTAGAGTATGTATGAAGTGATGAGGCCATTCCTCTGGTGGTGTCATTTTCCACAGCGTTCTAAACACCTCCACGTGTTCCGCTGGTGCTTCGTGTCCTTCATATTTATGTTGTTTGTTGTTTTTATGTTCTGCGCCGAACCTTATGCGCAGTAACCGCTTACATTGGTACCAGTCTGTGATTGTCTCTTTCTATGTGCTCCACCATCTTGTCGATGTGGCCCTTAGTGCTAAGTCAAGTGCTAACAGTATCTGGTTCTCTAACACTACGTCTTCGTACTGTGTCAAGAATGTTTCCAAATCATTGATTCTGTGGAAGTTGGGCGGTTCTCTGATTTCTGTGCCTATCCATCTTACTACGCGATCTATTCTTTCACATATTCGCGTGGATACTTCATGTGGCCTCTACTGCCAGTTCTCTAAACCGGTGTCTGAGTCTGTTGTGCATGAAGTAATGCTCTGCCAACTGATTACCCCATCTGCAGTTGGCTTTACGTAAACCTCATCGCGCGCAGTTGTTCTGTACAACTGGTCGATTTCCTCTAAGTCTAGGCAAGTAGGTTCTACAAACCTCTCCCCCTATGATGGGTCTAATGGCGCGATGAACCTGTATTCTCTAGACTCAAATGTCATTTTCCTGGTCTTCAAATTGATTATGGCCTGGTTTTCAAAAGCCCAATCCAGACCAAGCGATGTCGGGTAAGGTGTTGTGTCGTCCACTATTTCAATGACTTTGAAATCTGCTTTAGTGCGCACTCCATCAAGATCTATTGTCACTCCTTTCAATCTACCTATTGGTAGGACTTTGTGTTGGTTTGTTAGTTTCAATTGAATAGGTGAGTATCCTAATGTGGACTCTCCCATGCATTGCCATGTCTTCTTTAGTAATACATTCACTTCGGATCTTAGATCCAATATAATGTCTCCGATATTGAAATCCCCAATGTTAGCATTCAGTCTAAATTCCCTACTTGTTCTTCTTTTTGTGTGTAGGTGATTAACTGTTTTAGGTTCTAGCTTTCGTTCTGTCTTGCTGCTACACTTTTCTAGGATGTTTTGTAATATTTTCACAGATGATGGATCACTTATTGCTTTTACACATGATTGCAAAAAGCCTTTGATTGTACTTACTTGCCCCGTGGGATGCATTTTGTTGGTATGATCCAATGATGGAGGCATCTCATATTTTGGTGCTTCCTTGTGTGGCTGTGCAGATGAAGACGACGATGTGTCCTCCTTCTGAAATTCTTGTCTAGCCTCCTTAAAGGTCTCATTTTCCTTTTGTGCATCGAACTGCTTTCTTGGTTCATTATTCTTTTTTACCCATTGGTTCTGCACGGGTTCCTGTCGATCTGCATCAGTGCCTATTTTAGCTCCTTCGTGGGTAACTATGTTGATATTTCATCCTTCATCCCTTGCTTTGGCTAAAATCCAATAAGCATTCTGATTGTTTTGGTTCCTCTTTTCCTGAATCTTCACTAGTAGTGTCGGACATTCCTCTATATCGTGGTCCGATGTGCAACAATACATACAAGTTGCTGGTGGAAGCGGGTATTCCCTTGCATAATGTACCGGTTGCTGACAATTGTGACATGTGACTGGTCCTCTACCTCATCTGAAACCTCCTCTGGCTCGTCCTCCTCCTCTGTATCCTGCTCGATCACCTCTCGGCGCGTTATACTAAGGCGCCTGATTATACTGCGCGATATTGTACTAGAGCTATGTCGGGTTGTACTAAGGTTGCGCGTTATTGTATGGTTGTTGTGTAGTATTATACTATTGTTGTGTAATGTTGTATGGCGCTGGGGCTTGATTGAACTGTGGCGCTACTTGTTAAGTCATCATTTCAGATTGTACCCTATATGCATCTAATGTCCTTTCTCGCATCAGCTCCATAGTTCTGCAATCTTTATCGTCGTGGCCCATTGACTTGCAAAAGGTGCAATATGAAGTCTTTGGAACTGTATGGTATTTCTGCATCATCATGCACTGATAAGGGTCGTGACCCAGTTTATTGCATATTTCGCACCATAATCCTCCCGTTGGTAATGGATTCGACATTCCTGTTGCTATATACTGCACGAATGTTGGACATTCATTCTAAGGGTGTCCTTCCATCCTGCACGTGGTACACCAAACAACTTCTCGTTTGTCCTTGTTCTTATTCTGGTTCACCTGGAACGTGAGATTATTTAAATCCTCCTTCAGTTCTTCTATAGCTGAGTCTGTTTGTTGATACTGGTTTTCTTCCAGTTGCAAGGCTGCCTGCAGAGCCTCTGCCTGCGTTTGAAAATTTTGTTGTCGTAAAGGGTATTTAAGTGTGGGAGTAGTGAATCGACAAACATGTGTCGATGTTTCATATAGGTCATGTAGTATTTTAACTTTCCATTCAGTTGCTTGAATCTCAGGTCAATCTCCCAAACAGAGTCTCCTGGTTTCTGTCTTATTTTGATCATCTCGTTTATGTACTAATCCTCTGAACTCGGCTTCTGGAACTCATTAATCAGTAACTTCTTAATGTCTGCCAGTGTCCTGGTCGTCCCAGGGGCACTGTTTGTGTCTAGACTCATGTACCAGTCTAGTGCACGGTCTCTTAGCGTAATAGCTAGTTGCGCAAGTTTGGTATGTTCATCAGTGATCTGTTTTGCTTCCCAGATCTTTGCACAAATGAACAAGTGCTTCTCAGGGTCTTCTGCCGCTTCTCCCCAAAATTCTGGTAACTTGATGGTAGGATCGTGTCCTACCATTCTGAATAATGAACTACTACCTCCTCTGCATGGTGTAGATACTTGACTAGTGTTGCCTGAACTAGCTCCTCCAGTTGTTGTTCCTTGTGTAGATGTACTTCATGTTGTCAGACTTCCTCCGACCTACAGTTGTCTAAATGGTGGTGTTCTCTTTGGTGTATTAGTCCCACATGGGTTTATGGGTTCCACACTAACATTAATATGGATAGGATGGTTGCCTTCTCCTCCTGTCCTTGGACCTCTCATTTTCCTCTCATATGTTGTGCGCAGGATTTCCTCAATCTGCTCCATAGCCCGAAGATCCTCTACCTCTTCCTCATCACTTTCCAAACCTTCCCTCGCAGCTATAACTCTCTTCTTGGTATTCACCTTGTATTGGTAGGGTGCTCTGTTACGTGTCTTTCCTGTTGACGCTAAGATCCACTTGATCTGGTCGCAGTCCATCATGATCGGGTCCAAGGGTTCCTCCTCCTTCTTGCCTTTATCCTTCCCTACTTCCATTTATCCTCACTCTGTCATTGCTTCCCCCCTTCCTCCATGCACGCATGGAATTTTAGTTGTCTGATTCCATTGTCATTACCCCTTTGTTATATAACAATATTTTAATAGAAGTATACAGTGATTGAATGTACCTTCCTCGAGGTTCGCATAGAAATTCTTGCTCCAATGTGTTGTATGACTTCCCTATGTCAACTGCAAACTCTGTTGTGAAGCCTGCCACAATACTGTGAAGCCAAAAGTCCACTGCGCGGGTGAATTTGTTGTTCACCTACTGTAACTACCCAATCTGTACTGGGGTCCAATCTAGCTGTCGAATCCGGTTCGTCACGTGGTTATCCTTCAACCTTAGTATCCACTCCTACAATAGATGCAGAAAATCACAGAAAAAGACTTCGTGTAAATCAGTAAACACTTATTTGTCCAAATATTTGCGAGGTGTGATTTTAGGGTTTCTATTGTCTTTCTGTGCAAACTCTAGCTCTTTGGTTCTCAACCAAGTTTTGATTTCTTCTTTTGTGGGGTTCCACGGTATCAACATCCCCTTCTAATGGCTCATTGCTCTCTTCTTTTCTTCGCTTGTTTACCGTTCCTCCTATCTCATCTACTCAATCATCCTATGTTCCTTCCAACGGCAACATAACCATTTGTTGGTTACTAATTATTGGTTCTACTCTATCATCTGAGTTATTGACCCATAGTTCATGTCTTTCGGGTTTCCAACAAAAGCCTCTAAAACTATCGGCCCTCCTGGTAAACCAGAAGGCAACGCAACACGTAGAATGCGACGCACAGTCTCACCCGAGATAGCTTTAATGGGTGGCTGTAAGACTCATGTGTTTACAGCCTAGGATTGAGCACAAGATATGGGATCTGTATTATGGACCATTTATTATAACTTGTGATTGAAACCTACTGTTATTCACGACTTATTCCCTCAATATCGCATCAGTATTTAAACAAGCAATGTAACAACTCATTCATTCATTAAGAATAACAACTAACTATTAAAAAGACAGTGAAGATATGCATGCATTCATCCCATTACATAGATGTTACTGTGGTTCACCCCTTCCTGGGCTACGTCCACAAATATTTGGCTCTTGGCTCTTTTATTATGGTAGTTATGTATATCTGGCACAACGTGCTTACAATTCTCCTTAGATGGATAAGATTTATATGGGCGAACTAGATCGCACCAGGCTCCTCAACCTGTAATCTAATCCTCGGATCTCCCTTCCTTCCTCTCCTCTAGCTCAACAATATTACAAAATAGTTCATAACCATATTACATATCGCATCAATTTGTACATATCTATGATGGAACAATACAAAACCGAACTAACAAGAAGGAACCCCCTATGATACCTACGTATGTATATTTATATATTTCATGCTCTTCAGTCATTTACAATATATTACCAAAACCCTAACCCTACCGACGTTAGTTATTCCTCCCATGCGCGCGTGTTGTTCTTCCTTCTAGTTGTCTCTTTCCTTGTGCACGCCTTCTTGCATGCGCACATGTTGTGTTTTCCTCCAGTTGTTACATCAGTTTCTGCACGCTTTCTTTGCCCACGATCGTCCTTCTTTCCACTTCGTCCTGTTGCCAACAACATCGGTAAAAGGCGAAGGGAGTAAACGTTTAGGAAGGAGGAAACGATTTTGCCGATAACCGATACCCAACACACTTGTTGGAATCAGAGAAAACTGAATCACGACGAACATTGCAACCATGCTAAGGAGTTTTCCCCGATCATCGATTCCCGAAGCATTTCGACATCGACGAATTTTCGAAGACTCTAACCCAAAGGAAAATACACGATAAGTTTATCCCCGATCACCAATCCTTGATACCTTTTCAGCATCGGAGAACCCAGTTTATTTTAGAACGTACAACTTGAAGAAAGCCCTGACCCCGACTAATATGCGTGAATTAAGTCACTAGTCTGTAACACCACGTGTCTTTGATCGACCAGAGAAAACATATGGCCTAGATCAACCCAATTCACTTTTGGTTCCTCGAGTCCAAATCACACCTCTGAGTCAGTTCAACACGTTAGCACCATACGATGAAGTTGATCGACGTCGAAATTTTGTAGTGAAAGGATATCAACGATAACGTCCATAACACATCGCCAATCCCCGATCCACCCATTGAGAAAGCGACACGATGGGATGTTTTAGTGCTAGATACGATTAAATTCTGAGCTTTTAAGAGGTTAATTAATGCCAAATCTCGCATTAGTTGTTACTTTGTGTGCAAATCAAAACAACCATTTGAAATTACCGATAGAGCACATCACCCTCCGTGCCTCCACCGTCAACCCACGATGAATTCAATTTGCAGAGATTCGGCGGCAGATTTGTTCGAATTGCACTCATCACTCGAATTAATTCGTTGATACGATGCGGTAAGTTCTTCCCAGTTTAAATTCTCTTGGGCCATTGTAAAGGAAACCATTATCCGTGCAAAGGAGCTTCAAAGCATCTAGAGAAGCCATCAAGAAATTCAAAATATTTTGAGATCTCATGAGTATCAAACAACCAGGTCTAGTAAGTGTTACAGGAACAATGCCTCCGATAAAACCAACCACTAGGTGATCGTCGAGGGCACCCAAGCTGAAAGAACCGAAAGTAGGAGAAGGCTCTTCTCCAGGGGCAACAAAACAGTTAGAATTTGCTCCAAGACAAGAATGGTCATTAAAACATCCACCAAGAAGGATTTGATTTAGCCTCTGGCCTTCAGAGACATGGAGGCAAGCATGGGGGCCAAGATGACACTCCCACATTAGGGAAAACTTTTCAAGAAGATCAGTTGGGAAGAATTTCTGGAATACTTCCCACACAGCGACCTAGATGTGAGAGTGCTCGATGACCAGGTATTCTCGAACATCCGACAGTTGTACCTACACATGGTAGCAAGAAAAACCATGGTGTTTCTCTATATAGAGCTACCGCAATGGCTCATTGACCACACAGACATGCAGAAGTGCCTAATCAATGATGACAGTGGTGGATGTGTCAGAGTTTTCCTTCTGGTGTAGGTCCATAAGTACTACAAGCTTAGAGACTCGGAGGAGCGACTAAACATTGATTTTGTCATGAAATTCTATGAGCGCCACGACACCAACTGGATAATGGCCTCAAGGTGGCGAGAGGATAAGAAATACACCAATCGGACCTCCGGCTGGTACCAAACGACCAACCTAAGAGAGCCATACATATTCCTAATGGCACTCATCTGTCGATTGTATGGGGAGAAAGATTGGTCCAGGTTTTTGGAGGTGTGGATGCCTCTAGCATACACATTAGCTATCTCCGGGAGCGGCTTCAATTTGGGAGCCATCATTTCCAAGCAGTTGAGCATCTGCATACAACAGGCTCAGACACCAAAAGAAGGGGAGACTCCAGCCTTTCACATGGCATCATATTTGTTGGATGTCATGTGCGCTAGAAACGTCTTCATCGACATGAACCTAAGTTGGCACGTTGCAGAGTTCCCATTCCATGTATATTTCATTGTTTTATGGGAGAACAGGTATAAAAAATCCTACTCCCTCGTCTGTGATGAATTCATCACACACATCTATTTTCTTATTTTCAAGAAAGAGTGTCTGAGACTGTCGGCTGCAGCCAAAAATATAATAGCAAAGTGTTATGGGACTTATCGGTAAATATGGACATAAACCGATCTCCCTAGATCCACCTAGATCTATAACAAAACAAAACAGAATATGACGCTTTCCCTAAGTTCGAATCATTGAGTTTACTATCTAACAAGAGATGGGCAACATACCGTTTAAATATCGATTCCTCTTGTCGTTGTCGTCCTAGCTCCACTCTAGTGCTCTTGTGATGTTGAATCTGTAAGGGAACACAAGCCAACCAAAGTGAAAGCAATATAATATACTCAACAAGAACTTATGCATGTGATCAAGGAATCATAAAATAAAAAAAAGCAAGTTTTATGGGAAAGAAACATATCACTGTATCATATTAAAATGAAAGTGGAGATTACAACCAAAGCCTTGATGTTGCAAGGTCCCCTTTCGATGACCCTTTTCTCTAACACACACACTTGCTCCAATCCTTGAATGAAGAAGATTCACAATGACTTGATAGACTGAAATAAAGCTCTCATGTATGAACTGAAGTAGAATTCCTCATCCAATTCTTAGCCTATTCAATATTAATCTTACTTGAATCAACCTTCCTTAACCTTAGCCTTTTCCATGAGAAGTCCCTCTTTATATAGGGGAAAGAGATATGGTTGAAGAGATTAGGATGATCCCAGCAAATCAGAGAAGCGAGTAGGATCCCAACCATACGGATGCCACCTCATCTTCTAGAATATCCCCTTCTAGAACTTTCGTAAAGTTCAACCTTTTCTTAGCCTCTTGATATCGTTGCACCCTTGATGTAGAGCAGCCTGCAGAGACATCGCAAAATAGATTTAGGGCAGAGGGTGTCGACCAACCATCGTCGCACCCTACTTATGGTGTAGCCTACGACGACCCTCCCTAATAAGGTTTTTGATAAGAGAAAGTCAGTCTCCTTTCGCATGAAGATAGGATCTTTGGGGAACATGAACACATGTTTGTCAATGGATCATCAAGATGACCAAAAAAATGTGTAACAGAATACCCCCCAAAGTATGAGGCTGGAACTCGTGATAGCCGAAATACTTTGTAGAATGTGTGTGTCAAAAACAAAGAGTGCATCAGTCGAGAACCTGCAAACAGTCAAGCATCAACATCATAATATATCGTTGTCCGAGGTAGGCATTCCCATACTCAGATTACAAAATGTCAGATGAGTCATGGCCACTAAATATACACTGTGGATCCATGTCAAGGTGAATCGACATAGCCACCCAGATTACACTATGGATCTATGCTCTAAAATGACTCAAATTCGGACATAACCACGAGACATACAAAGTGGATCTATGTGTCAATACAAATCATGAATTCTCCATCGCAACCTAGATCAGAATGGTATGATCCAGGGTCTTCATTTTCGTCATCCCTAAGTACGAATCAAACCATGTGATTACAGGTGCTAAAGTTGAACATGGTAGAAACCACTTGATTACCAGTCAATTATGAGAACCGTTAACAAGTGCGAAGGAAATCACCATTAATGTCAATGACTCCCAAGGTACTTCAGTACAATCCAACGAGTGTGAATGAAGGATTTGAAGTCAAACACTCGAGGGAATCTTCCAATCAGGGGCCAATGATATGAACCCACTGTTGAAAGCGAAGAAACATGTCATTGAGGCATGCAGGATCTAAGGCATTGAATGATTTCTAAGTCTTGTTCCTCGATAATGAGCTGAAGTCGACAGGAAAAGACTCGTCACGGGAGGGCCTTGATGTATCCCTCATCAATGACACAAAATAAGTAACAGATTTGAGATAGATCAGAGTATGAGATGATTCGAAACTGACACAGGGAAGGCCGACATGGTAGAAAATTTATAACTGCAGATGGTTGACTCGATAGGAGGCTTATGAATGTTGGACTTCTCTTGAACATATGAACGACACAACAATGGTCTTGGCAGCATTGACTCAAGGAGGACCCAACATATGGACATGTGGATGGTCAAACGAGAGACGAATGGATTTCTCAACCCGGATACAATGATGAAAGGGGGTGTCATGTTCAAGAGCAACTATTACTACCACTAACATGGATACAAAGACACATTTCTTTCCCAAATTTTCACCCACCATTTCTGACGAGTACCTCTTTATTTTTACGCAAGCTTGAGGAAGATAACATATGCTTGTTGATGTAAGCTCATCATTCGGATGAGTCCCCCGGAGTACATTTAATGAACCCTAAGAAGGAGTGGTTCGGTCCCATATGGGTCTTTCAATTTTTGTTTAACGAGTCCAAAGAGAGAAAACTCGGTGGTTTTTCATATTTAGAGAGTCTGAAAAACACTTAAAGAGGACTCCACAAGTTCCCTTTTCGTAAGTTAATCTGATGAGACCGAAAAAGTGATAACCTCTCATCAAATGTTTTCTTCAAATTCTTTTACGACCGTGAAAAGAACAAGGTCGCTCGATAATCTTTTCATTTTTATGAAACGTGAAAAGATCTTAAAGGATACTCCATGGGTTTCGTTTTTCGTGTTGCCATTACGAGTACGAAAAGGCGACAAAAGTATACTAGGTTACAGTCTCATTGATTTACGAACATGAGAAATAACAAAACCTAAGCTCGGAGTTTTTCCTGAAAAACTCTAAAAGGATTTGTACATGTGACAAATGTATAAAAGCAAACCAAAATATGTATCCTTGTTCAATACTTCACCTCTAGGTTTTTCATCTGCAAAAAACAAACACTTGTAATGTCGTTAAAACATCAAGGTTTAGGTGGAAATATAAAATAATATATTAAATAACAATGAAAAAGTAATAAGTAATAAGAATGGGTAAAAACTTATTTTTTACCATTTCATTGTTACTCCATCCAAACTTTGTTCCAAAACTCCCATTTTACCTCAAACTTCCACTGCGGATTACGGGAGGTACAGTTCATTGTTTGACAAACGGTCTCCATTGAACATGTAATTTTCATCTCCTTCAACTTTTCATGGATTCATTGGTTAGAAATGGCTTTTTGGGTTGAGTTTACAAGGGTACCTACGCGTGGAGGTCGTCGCAGGCGCCCTATATCGTGGCCTGCGACGACCCAGGGTCGTTGCATTCGACCTTAAGGCTTGACTGTGACGACTTTGCACTGTACGGTTGTCTTAGCCTGTGACATGCGTAAATAAAAAAGTCTTTTTAGATATGTTTGTTAATAAAAAATTTCCAAGGAGAAGATGAAGGTGCTAATCCCTCTTTAATGTCCCGTTTCAGGTTTTCTACAGTGAGGATGTTGGAATGGCGAGAGAGAGAGAGCATGAGGATGAAGATTACTTTGACGGGAATGACCTAGGAATGGTAAATGCCCTCCGACAGTGTGGATTGCTAAAATTCTTCAAGGTCCAGGGCATGAGGGCCCAGTTGAGGTTGCTCGAATACTTAGTTCCCATGTGGGATGTGGACCAGCAGGTGTTCCATGTGGGAACTTACATTCTTGAGATAGATATCGAGGATATCTACTTCTTGACTGGGTTATCTCACCGTGGAGCTCGAATTACACTGACAGGTAGCAGAGGAGGTGGAAAACCAATGAGCCACTATATCAGCGCACATTACGTGCCCAGTACTCAGAAGCATAGCAGCAAAGTCACTATAAGATATGTTTGTGACTTACCTTTACAGACTATCCTCTATACCATTGCGCACATGGCAGGGAGTGTAGCTCCCCATATGGCTCTTCAGAGGGATTTTCAATATGTGATGGAATGTATGGATCCTCGAGTTTTCAACTGGAGTGATGGGGTTCTCATAAGCATGAAAAAATAGTTGACCAAGTGTAGGAGAGGTGACCTGAAAGAGTTCGGATACAGGTCAATTTTTGTGTCCTTCTTCCTGGAGAGGGTTCCAAACTTGCGCCTACAGGTAGAGTGGGGCATACCTGCCCCACAAGATCCAAGAATGAAGAGGTAGGTCGACCTCATGGCACAGCATGTGACTGGTCCTGTCGTCAAGTATAATGACATTTTCTTTGATTGGTTGAGGCCCCAGATGCTTTTGGTAGATGACCACGCATATGGCGGCTTAGACTTCCGAGGTGATCGAGACTTGGTTCTTCTTGAAGGTTCTCAATGGGGGAACATAGGTAAGAAGTACATATTTTTTTTATAATATTTTTGTGATTTTTAAATATGAAATGTTTTTATGTTCTTTATCCGATGATTAATAAAAAATCTCTTTGATGATGCAAACGTGGGACCTCATCGACCTCCAGGTTCATCCCCCATCTAGAAGCAAGGGGAGAGAGTCAAGGTAGCAGGATTAGCCATTGTTGACTACGAGGCTATAGAACAGAACTTGGAGGGGCTGATGATGGACATCCCAGATGCCTTTATTGATGATATCTCGAGGCGTTATCAATGCCACACAGTAGGTGTTTCTGCTTTCATCGTTCGACTGCTCCGTAGAGTAGCACGGACAATTGCATGTTATCGCGAGTAGCATCCTTGATGCTATATTTGTATATGAAGCCATGTTCTTCACATGTTTGATATTTTGGTCTTCAGACAAAAACAATTTTTGTAAATTTATATATATATATATATATATATATATATATATATGAGGCTTCTACTGGCTTACTTGTTGTATATACAAAGTGTGATTGGATTTTGTAAATTTCTCAACTGTCTATCTAACACATAATTAGCCAATGCATTTGTTAATGTATTTGGACATCTAGGAATGTGTTGATATTCAATGTAATCAAAATGACGTTCCAAGAGGCGAATTTGTAAATATACCCTTAATAGCATAAGACTTCGAATAGAGTAGACGTTACTCAACTGTAGGACTACTAACTGTGAATCGAGTCGTACAATAAGACGACGTATTCCAACTGAAACAACTTCGGTCAATAATTTAATGACTGCACTGTATTCTGTAATGTTATTAGTTGCACGACCAAGGAAAACACCATGTATACTAATCAAATCATCCGTAGGTGCATAGATTTCCCAAGCAACATATGCTGGGTTCTGAGTTCTGTGACTAGCGCCATCAACGAAGCCAATGTCCGGTAGCGAAGACACCAACATCTGGAAACCAAGCACAATGCAAGTTAAGCTGTTGAGGGTCGAAACCAAACAACGAAAAAGCACACAAGAGTATGATACACTAAAAGTACAAGCACTCATGCAAAAATGACTTAAGCATAGTACTTCTTTAAGTAAATCTCATTTCGGGGTTCACTCAAAGGGATTCCATCATAATCAACTAGCTCATAAGCTCCCTTCTCCAACACATGTTTGACAATGTAAGGACCTCGCCACATGGCTTCGAATTTACCGGCCCCTAGCAAATCATGATCATGTTTGTAAAGAAGAACTAGATCACCTTCAGAAAAAAACACGTGGCTTGGCATTCTTGTCATATTGGGCTTTAACATGTTTCTTCTAAGTTTCAATAACTAGGGCGAAATCACGACGAGTTTCGTCTACTTACATTAAATACAAAAGACGCTCTTCTTCGATAGAGGTAATGGGGAGAAGTTCAACGACCAGTTTCAAAGACGGTATTTCACATTCAATCGACAAGATAGCCTCGATACCATAAACTAGGTGGAAAGGTGTAAATCCCATGGCAGACTTGACAGATGTCCGATATGCCCATAATGTTGAGAACAACATCGTGTGCCAACGTGTCTTATGAATTCCTATCATCCATCGAAGCATAGTAATGAGAACTTTGTTGATTGCTTCGACCTAGCTATTGGCCTGTGGGTAATAGGGGGTTCAGTTTTCATGGTGAAGACCCAACTTTTCAGTAAGTTCAGACATCATAAAATTCTGAAAATGGCTACCGTGATCAGTAACGATAGCTCGAGGGACACCAAACAGAGTAATGATGTGATTGAATATGAACAATGCTGCAGTTTTCCCGGTGTTATCAAATGTAGGCATCGCCTCAACCCATTTAGTGAAGTAATCCACAACTACAATGATGTATCCATGCTCCTCGACCGAGCGAGGGTTACATGTCATGAAGTTAATGCCCCGTTTGGTGAATGGACCGATGTAAACTATAGGATGTAAGGGAGCAAGATGAGATCTTATCTTGTGATTATAAGTTTGGCAAGCATGGGATTTATGAACAACAATGATGCAATCTTTAAACAAGGAAGGCCATAAATAACCCGCTCGTAAGATCTTTTGGGCAGTGGCATACCTAGACATATGACCGCCACATGCTCCGAAGTGACATTCATTCAAAGCTTTCTCAGCTTCATCATAAGCGAGACATCGTTGAAAAATGGAATCAACACCGCGACAGTAGAGGATATCACCCAAAATGATGTATTGGCGGGCTTGATATCGTATACGACGACGATCGGTGCTAGATAGATCAGGCCAAAAAGTTTGAGTCTGAAGATAAATAATGATATCTTTGTACCATATGTCATCAGAACCAATCAAAAAAAGGGATTCGTCAGGCAAGGAATCTTCTGCCACATTTTCTGTCTCAGTGGAGGGAAGGTCACATATTAGTTCGACGAAAACCAAAGATTTCTTAGACTTAGTGCGTTCAAACTCTAAGTCAAACTCTTGGAGAATCACTATCCATTTGGAGTACTTGCCTCCTAGCAATTGTCGCATAAGGATGTGTTGCATAGGGTTGCAATTGGAAATAACAGTGGTTCTGCGTAATAGGATATAATGACGAAAAGATTGGGTAGCTTGCACAGCTGCCAAGGCCAGTTTCTCCACATGGAAGTATTTTGTCTCGGTGGTTGAGCATCTACATACAACAGGCTCAGACACCAAAAGAAGGGGAGATTCCAGCCTTTCACATGGCATCATATTTACTGGATGTCATGTGCGCCAGAAACGTCTTCACCAACATGAACCTACGCTGGCACATCGCAAAGCTCCCAGTCCATGTATATTTCAACGTTTTATGGGAGAACATGTACAAAAAATCATACTCCCTCATCTACGATGAATTCATCGCACACATCTATTTTCTTCTTTTCAAGAAATAGTGTCTAAGACTGTCGACTGCGGCTAAAAAGATAATATCAAGGGTTGGCCACTGGTATCTGGATGAGCGTGATACCTACATTAGGGTTTTCGGCGCCACCGAAGCACCACATCTTTTACCATTGCATGTCCCCAACCGACTTGTGGTGGGAGAGATTTGCTACCAGACCATCTTGCAAGGTTACAATGCTACCCTAATCAAAGATAAGAAGCGAGCGTTTATACCGTATGGATTCCATGTAGGCTTCTACATGGTGAAGGACACTGCTCAGGCCAAGCAAGAAGGATTGAGCCAATTGGAGTTCCGATTCCAAACCGGGTGTTTTCGCAAGCATGACCCAAAGGTTCTAGTCCTAAAACATGCTTCTCAAGTGTCCTCCTGCTAGCCATATGCCCACGACAAATTCAAAGACGAGATCTTCATAGAAAATGCCCAAGACTGGGACGAGGTGGTGGCACGGATGGTCGATCCCAAGATGACCAAGTTCAGAGCCATGAGTCTGGACGAACAAGCAACGACCATAGAACAATCGGGTCAAGAGGCCCTCAGAGCTAAAGAAGAAATGTTAGCGGCCGAAGCAACAGTTCCTCAGGTAGAGACCGAAGCAACAAAAAATCCCCAAGTAGCCCCGATGCAAGGTAGAGTTACCCCCATGGCTCAGGATGCGCGAGAGAGGGGGTTACTCATGTTAGAGCATGCGCAGCGGATAATTGATCAGCTGCAAGATGACCCAGACCTCATAAGCATAACAAGGCTCCCCGCAGACAATCCAGATAGAAGTCATACAGGCCCAAGCGCCCCTGAATTCATAGATCTAGATGAAATTACTAGGTTAGACGACCCTGAGTTTACAACTCCACCGGTCGGATCACCGATAGGTGTTTTGGCTCAACTAGAGAGAGTTGGAACATTAGGGAGGACAAGTCTGTCAAACCCCTTAAGCGAGCTGATAGAGATATATTATGATGATGAGAGCCCAAAGGTATCCCTTGTGACCCCTGTGCGTATCAAAGAGGAAAAAGAGCCAGAGAAGACATCTTCTCCAGTTCTCGATTCTCATATTCAAGGGCTTCCACAGAGTGAACCCAAAATCAAAAGTGTCTTACACACTCAGCTACCCAATGCGCCAGAGACTCAAGTGGACAGCCAGAAAGATGAGGCAGGATTCGACGAACAAAAGGAAGAGGCTCCACATCAAGAAATCAACATCCCGATGACCAAGGATCAAGTAAGTACTGAGCCTACCCCTGATTCCTCAAATTCAATCGGTACTCAACTCCCTGATGACCGAAAAATAGACTATGAGCCTTCAGAACACATGGAGGAAGTTCAAGAACCTAGTCTTGAACAAGTATATACCATCGAGAGTATGGGAAATACACTCACCTGGGGAGATCAATAGATCCCTGAACTCGTGGAAAAAGTAGCCGACATAGATGCCATAGCTTATGATCAGAAAATGAAGGCTATCGTCTAGAGAACCACCAAGAAGAGAAGGATCATTTTAGATCGCTCCATCCTCGTCACTATAGAGGAACATCTTATCAACACGGAGCATGCTAAGACATCTAAACTCATCGGCGCAGGGATGACAATCAAAGATGCCACTCTGGATAGAGCCAAAAGAGATGAAGAGGAGTTGGTCGCTACCCTGAAGGAACTAGAACATTTGCGCCACTTGGCGAAATATTATCAAGACACCACAGAGGTCACGGTGTACCTAAGGAGCGAATTTAGGAAGGCCTACAACAAGTTCACATATGAACAACACCTGTTCACTGCAAGGATAACCGAGCTACAAGAAGACACCCTCATGGCGCACATGCAAAGATATGGAGAGGTGGTACTAGAAGGCGCAACAAGAAGTGGAAAGAATCGACTATATCAGTGCGGTGCAACAGGGCCGAGATGCCGAAAAACACAACATTCGAGTGTTAAGGGAAAGCAACATCGACCGCATCAAGAAATCGATCGAGTATTGCACAAAAATGGCTCAGGAGCCTCATCGGGAGATTCAAGAAACATGGGCCAAGTGCGAGAAGAGCTAGGTCAAAATCAACAAGGCAATGAAGGATATCGACCTCCCCGAGTTTGGCACACCTGGCAACTTCGTCGACTTGCACGACATAGTCAAGACTCACGCCGAACAAGACTCATCACGGGTCGAAGAAATAGCAAAGGTGGCAGACATGGCGCCAGGTCAGGTGTTACAGTTTATGGAGCACCCGATCAAAGCTTAGGCTATGCTACAACAGTTAAGCGCCAGTATAGTCAAGTATCATGCACATGCGATAAAGATAAGAGAGATTCACTCGGCCTCGTTGGAACAACATAGATTCCCATATGCCAACACCTGCAAAGATATGTTCATCAAGTGGTCGAAGTACGAGAAGACTCACCCTCTTAAGTGATATCTTGAGATGACTCTTAGAAGAACTGATAGAAGAGAACGCCATGTGGCGAATTTTGTTTTGCTTATCTGCACTTTAGTTGTTATTTTTAGTTAATTTTATGTTATAAATAAGAGCATCGACTGATTAGTAAAGGGTCGATGGTTGTTGCAAGAAACTCTCATTTTTTGTTTTATTAAGAACTATTTCAAAGCTGCCTTTAATTGAGAAGTCCTTTTGGACCAAAGACAAGTTTATGTTTTCATCAAATGCGTGTATGATTGGATGTGGAGAAGAACTATTTCTTATTTTGTCTCATGAATGGATGTTGTAACAAGTAAGAGCTAGTAAATCTATTGATAAGTTATCTGATGCAATGTTTTTCAAATCTTTCTTTAATGATGAAGATAAATCTTTGTGTTATTATGTGATTGATGATTAGAGTTGAGTGAATTATTTTACTTGTCATCGTTTATCACATGTATGTTTTCTTCTGATAATTTGTATCTCAGTTAGTAATTGGAATACTCACACGGTTAATGTATTAGTACTAGGCCTGTGGTAGACGATCATCGCATGCATGCTAGAGTAAAGGGTTATCCCAAGCTGAGCCTCTTCTCCAGTAGTTAAACTTGCTCCCACTTTGTTACCTAGTTGGTTTATACCAACTTTTTCATCTTACATTGGTCCCACCTAAGAGAAAATACAAAAGGAGAATGTCAGAACTGAAGGAGAGACCTTCACAAGAAAACGTAAAGCCCATCGACTAATTGGTCGGATCGCAAGATCTGGAGAACCATTCCACCATTAAACGTTGGAGAGTATAATTGGGCCTCGATGGCAGGTTTGGTTCCTACTGTTGAGTTAGAGGGATTTAAAACCCATCAACATAATCCTTCTTCTCTTCTTCCTTTTTGAATCTCGTGCGCGCATCAATTTTGTATTACGCTCTAATATTCAACACACATCAGATCCACAATGTGCAGCGCCAATATTTAGCGGACGCTCCACGCACCAATATTCAACATACACAACTTCTATAACACACACCAATATTATGTGGATGCAACTTTTACACCGCACACCCTATTCAATGCACTTTTTATACCACTCACCAATATTTAGTGCACACAACTTTTTATATACCATGCATCAATATTTAATGCGTGCAAGTTGTTATACTCGCACCAATATTAAGTGTGCGCACCAATATCCAGTGCACACAACTTTGTATGTCGTGCACCAATATCCAATACATGCAACTTTTTATGTTGCACACCGATATCTCGTGCACACAACTTTTTATGTCGCACACTGATATCCATTGTGCATAACTTTTTATGCCGCGCACCAATATCCAGTGCACACAACTTTTTGTCCCACGCATCAATATCTAGTGCGCACAAATTTTTATGTCGTACACCAATATCTAGTGCCCACGACTTTTTTATGTCGCACACCAATATCCAGTGCATAGAACTTTTTATGTCATGCACCAATATTCAATGCACACAACTTTTTATCCTGTGCACCAATATCTAGTGCGCGCAAATTCTTATGTTGCGTATCAATATTCTGCACGCATCACAAGCTTCACACTATGCAGTACCAATATTTAATGCACACTAATATTCTATGTGCATCACAAGATCTGCACCGCACAACGCCAAAATTCAGTGCACACACATTGTGCACCAATACTCAGCGCATGTAAGTCCTTTATTCGCTTTGTTGATTTTCCCTATTTCCAACTTACGACCATCGTGAAAATGCCCAACTCATCTACTTAAGACAAATTCAGTCACTTGGAAGTAGAAATGACCCCTCCATAACAACCATTCTTAGTGTAATTCCAACTTGATTTTGCTTAGAAATTTGGGAATTTTACTTAGATTTTACCATTTTCCCCAAATTCAACACAACTCAAACGATGAGATGACAAAATTACCAACTTCATGCTAATGTCTAGCCCATACAAGTCCGGTGTTGAACCAAAAAGCTCAGATACCATTCTATAACGTCTCCCCAGTTTAATTGAGGAACATTACTTGCGAAATATACACATACATTCAAAAAAAATTTGCTAACTAAATTCCTATCGCTTACCAGCTACAAATTATACACAAATTTAACCATTGTCCAATACCATATAATCAAATGCATCTACATCACTCTAAATGATCATGATTGTTGCGTCCTCATTGAGACAAACCGCACATGCAACAACCTTTGTATTACGTGCAACAAATATTCACAGCGCGCACACCAACCTTTGTACTGCACGTGACAACTATTCCGAGCGTGCGCGACGATCCCAACATCGCGTCAAAATCTATTACCATTACTACAAAAATCGATTAACAAATACATTTAAACCTCAAATTACGAACAACATGACAATCAAGCTGAAACAATTGTCCATACTAGTTACAACGTAAATGCAGCTAATAATTTCACCACAACAACTTATAATTCACTCTTATGCATAGAGTAAAATATACAATAGTTAAATTCAGAAATTAACACAAGAAAACATATAAACATTTATATTTTGAAAATAGTTGTGCAACCAATTGCTTGGAAAGGACATTCCACCCAACCATAGACATGTTGTTCCAAATATCAATAGCATGTCACCCCAACCCGGTGCTAAGAATCCCTAAGAGAAGGGTGCCTCTCACAATCCACTCACAACTCAGTATCCCACAACCCATTGGTATTCTCCTACAACTATCCTGAATTTCCTCCAGCTCTCTTCCTCTTGACCTGCCCAACCCAAGGAATGTACCCCTTCATTGCTCTCAGTCCATCGGGCATCCCATTCATTTATTAGGGTCTCTCTGGCACATGTAACTAGGAATTTCTCTACTGGGAACTCATTGCTAGGAAAACTACCAACAACAACAACAAACACTTATTGTTACAGTGCAACTCACATAAGAGTTCACTCTTCAGGCCTGACAACCTGGTTCTTCAATCTTCAACTCCAAAGTGCTTCAACATGCTCTAGAATTCGCCCAACCTTCTTGCTCTATCTCTCGTGCTCTCCTTCTCTGATCTCTACTTGATATTCATGTAAAACTCAATGTGTAAAAACCGCCTATAGCTATCCATATGAATTTCCTCTATTTTTCAAAGATAGTTCATTGCTCACTCTGCCCAATGTTGATTGTACTTCAACCCCCCCCCTCCACCCCATGTTCTCCAATAACTATGGGATGTGACTCTCACACCCACCGTCTTACATGAGTTTGATGATTGGGCTCTCATACACTCAAACAAAAATATAAGTTATCCCCAATGACAATAAAATTAAGGAAAATGGGTTGAATTAATACTCATAATTAATTCCTCCCTTGGACCCCTCTTAGACACTCTCTTCTATTGTGGAAAACTCAACCCCCATATCTGTCCATATCCCTCAACAACTGGCATCATATTTTATTTATTTAAAAATAGAAAATGCATTCGCATATTACATCACTTGGCCATAGCCAAATTCGTATCTACATTATGCATAAATTAAATTGGGGATTATAGTGGGGATGTTACAGAACATGTGAGCCTTATATAGGTTTTGGGTTGAGACAATGTTTATAGTAGTCAATCTGTTAAACAGATCTCCAATAACGATTACGAAGCAGAAGACCCCACATGAAGCATGGTTTGGGAGGAAGCCCACTATTCATAGGCTTATCCATCAAGTCATCCCCTCTATTTGTTCTTTGTTTGTTCTTTGGTATATTATCTTAAGAGTTAACTCTTAACTACTGTTTTTTTTTTCATTTATTCCCCCCCTTCTTCTTCTTTTGGTCTACCTTTATCTTCTACAAATTAATCTTTTTCCTAAATCTCCCCCCCATACATTGCTTTCTTGATCGTTTATTGACACTTATTTTTTCTGAATATATTCATTATTTTCTCTCTTGGGTTTCAGTGTTTAATTATGCTTATTATTTTGTTTTTAATCACCTTATTTGATCTCCCCTTCCTTGTATTTTTACTTTATTGTACTTTATACTATTATTTTGCAATCAAAAATCTCTATTATTCACACAACAATCCCCTAATATTTTATTATTTTTAATATAATGACTTCTTTTTAATTTTTATTTTTCCACGTTTCTCACAACTGTTATCAAGCTTCACACTATAAATCCAAACCCCAACACTCTTTTTTGATATCTTTCAAGCTTTTATGTGTCCTTGACGATGGGTGGAGTGTCCACTCGAAACGTTGGACGTCTCACAATCTTGCACACAATGTCTCTCCACAAAGCTCAAACAACATTGTGAATAATTGTGGAAATATAAATTCTAAGGTGAACAATAACTACTTGTCACATATTTTATTTTATTCAGGAGGATTAGATAATTGTTGATGGAAAGCCCTTGAATCTCAATCGGAGTTGGTCGTCTACTATAACTAGAGGTAGTTTTTATGTTGTTAAATGGAGTTTTTCATTTTTTTTTTCAAAATTAAGGGAACAATTATATTTGTAAGGTGTGCCAATATCAATTAACAGTTCTCTTCGATGACAATAAAGTGGGAGGAGTATGGGCGTGGGTCCATCAACGAAGCACTAAAATATGCCCTCAAGAAAATCTATGTAAAGATGGTGGAGGAATTGCAACATGTGGCATGGAAGGTAAATTATAAATAACTTTGTCTTAAGTGTGAGAATTCAATCATTATGATTAATATTGTCTTTAAGTATGAAAATTCAATGCTTATTCTTAATTGCAAGTGTGCTAATTGCCCTTTAATTATGTTCTTATAGAGACCTCTGCAAGAAGAAGATGATGGAGTGGCTTTGGGCAATGTCCGCATTATTGACAATGAATCGATATTTGATTAGCACAAGTTGAATCGATAATTTTGATTTGATTTGTGTAGTCTTGTGAATAAGCTTAATATTCCCCTAAGGTGGTAATAGACCATTTGTTTGCAGGGAGTAGTCATATTACTGTGTACATATACATAAGGTTTTCATCTCCCATGGAGTGGCAGTAGACCACTTATTACATGAAGAAAAACGACAATTATGTATTCATCACTATGCAATTATAGATGCATTTTTCTCTATCTTATGCATTTATGTGTATTAAAACATATTTATTGTTTAGAAAAAATAACAGTAAATATATTGTTTAATAAATCATTAATTACTTAATGTTTATTAAAAAACACTTAATTTATATTATTTTAGTGGAAATTTTTTGCATTGCAACTCAGTGCCAAAGATGACACAAAAATGGCACACGAGGCAACAAAAACATAAAATTAATGTAAGTTGACACCTCCATATGCATAGTATTTTACATTGCACATTTAGAAAAAGACAGAAAAATAATAATAAAGGAAAGTGACATAGTTTTTTTATGCTAGGACCCTATTACAGTAGTGAAAAACTTTCAACCTTGGGACTTGAAGGGAAACATGATAGTCTTCAACTCTTGTAAAAAGACAAAAAAATAATAATAAAGGAAAGTGACATAGTGTTTTTATGCTAGGGCCCTATTACAATAGTGAAAAACTTTCAACCTTAGGACTTGAAGGGAAACATGATTGTCTTCAACTCTTGTTGTGACATTTGTCAAGACATTGCCACTTTGACAAGTGTTAAAATCATAATGCAACACTTGTTGTACTTGATATGACATCAATGTGCCACTTTTGTGACCCCTAACGTAACACTCAACACTTGTTAAATATCCAATGTCACACTTGTTGCACTCACTCGAGTGCTTGCCGTGTGATGCTTGATGTGATGTGATGCTTGTAAAGACTTAAGCTATATAAAGCGACATGCAAAGGGTGAAATCAACCAGAGGTTGTTAGCAAAGTAAAAGTTGGGAATCATTGGGAGACAATATCAAGACGTTGATGAAATAATTTTAGGAGATAACTTGGACGTTGAGATTAAACTCTTGGAATCCTCTTAATGAAAGAGGGGCATGGGGTTAAACTGCATGTTAGGATGGGATGAGTCATTAGTTTATGAGGTGTGTGGTAAACATAAATCTCTTGTACAAGGGGTGCCTCAAGACTCGAGAAACATTCACTGGGAGGAAAGTGATAATGTTACATGCGTTTTCCATGGATTAAGTTGGCTTGAGGGATCACGATGCCAACTTAAGTGTAATTAGACTACAAAACCACTAAGTACAATGTTCTATGTTATTTACTTATGTTTAAATGGGAAATAAATATCTCAGTCGCTTGATAATTAATTTGCGTGTTAAATGTTTGACTAAATAATAGTGTGACAAATGATAGGTAGGGATAATGGTTAGATTATAGTAAAACATATTAGGAAGTTAGTGCCTTGGTTTTTAAAGAAAAAATCATGACACAAAAAAAATAATGGGATTGACCTTTAACCCACAACTCTTTTTGTCCCCATTGTAAATTTGCACCTTTATTAGTTAGACTATCCATAGCAATGTTACGAACATGTTGGATATGGTGGAGTTGAACATGTTAGAACCTACTGAAAAACCAAAATAATTTGAAGAGACGTGAATAATCTCCAATTAGACTATGACTCAATTGGGCCCTTTTTGTTGAGAGGCTAGTGTGAGCTTCCTTATAACAAGTTGGCAATCACTTTGTATCACCCCACACCAAACTTGTTGGCCTTAGGCTATCTATTTTCCTTTTTGACAAACCATGATTCATGCATTGTTATTAGTAGCCATGTTAACATTTTACGAGAAACAATATATTGCTTCTTCCATCTCATCCCAAATAACACCTCCCATCCCTACCTTGTCCATGTCACCTTTTGACACCCCATCAAAGTTGAACTTGTTAAATGATGAAGATGACAATGATACTATAATTGGGTCTTGTACAAGGTTAGTTCCCCCTCATGAATGTAATAAGTCTGAAAGTTCAATACCCTAAAAGATAAACTTATTCCTACCCTAATGGAAACCATCAATATCCCCTTACTTCCAAGTCTTTGATAGGATGATTTTCTTAATTATATCTATGGTTTTTTATTGAGTACATTGAAATTGGCTATTTTTTCTATTGAAATTAAGGTTAATGTGTTCCAACAAGATATGCCAAGTGACAAAACTTGGGAGGAGGTTCTACAACCATGTAAGGATGCTTGATGTAAAGGTACTCTACAACCAATGATAGAGAAAAATTGGGCTTCCCACTAGTCAGAAGTCTAGTTTTTATTATAGTCTGAATCCAACTCTGAAAATGATAAGCAAGGAAAGATTTAAAGAAGATATGGTCAAGAGTTTTTTAGTTTTTTTTTCCCAGGTTACAAAGTTCGGGGAAAACCCCCAAGTACTTCCCCTCATTTCAAGGATAGTACCTAGGGTAAACCTTAGAATCTTCACGACACAAGGTCGACCAACAACAAGGCTCAAAGCCATTACAACAATATACTCATTATGATCTCAACATGTCACGTATGAGAATTGAACCCAGGTGGGGAGTATAATAGTCACTCCTCCCAACCACCCAAGATAAACCCAATTGACAAGAGTTTCTTAGTTATGTAAGCACACATTACATTGTGAAGGACCCAAAAAGCCTTGCTTTGTAGAGGTTGTTTCAAGTGAGATTTTGTTTCTAGGCTTACTGCAATAAGACAAATGACATAGTATACCAAAAATTAGTTAGGGTTCCATACTTTTTAAAATTTTACTTTTGGTTGATTTAATGAATCCACATAACATGATGGGATCGGAGAAGGTAAACATCGTCGAATAGGTCAAATCACAATGCAAGATTTGAAACATTGGGATGTTTCTAAACTCCAACACAATTGTGATTCATAAAGTTTATTATATATAAAGAGAATGTTAATGGACACCATACAACACATCACAATGGTATACAATAAGTCAATTATGGTTCACCATAGTCATATTTGGTCAATCATGACCATGGTCAATCGTATCATAAGTATTTCAATATTAATTACATTAATAATTTAATTCACAAATCGACCAACCTTCCACTAACACAACCACATTATTAAAGATAATGAATATACACCATCTTAAATTAATGAAACCAATAAGCTTATATCAACCGCCTTTAATAATGTGATTGTGCTAATAAATTGTACAACCAAACTCCATATGTAACGCTAATGTTATGACAGAGGCATTCGCAAAGCCTATAACATAAAATGAGCATTGCCGCAATGCCTTGGATCGTGTTCGAACGTACTTATCCTCCGCGTAACGTTATCTAACAATAGACAGGCACCGCCTTTGATAGCTCTGTAATAGAATGCATAGTAATTTATGTTTTTTTGAACCTCACATTTTCAACAAAGTGAAGTGATGACAAGGACATGTTTACGCGGTGCTCAACTTTTTTCAAAATGTTTTGAATAAGTCCACTGATATTTTAAAAATGCCAGATGGCGTTCAAAATTTAATGGGAATGAGAAGTAGCAGCAGCAGGAACGTATTTATGTATGCTCGAGGCTAGACAAAACACGTTGCACAGGGGCGCTCGTAACTGTTCTTATTTGCTTCTCTCGAGGCTAGACAAAACACGTTGCACAGGGGCGCTCGTAACTGTTCTTATTTGCTTCTCTCGCAAGAATAAAATACGCTGGAAATCCCGCCCTTTGGCCTTTTCTTGGGTTCGTTTCTTGTTGTAACAGGGACCTTGTCTCATATATAATCACTTCCATGGAGGAAACCAGGAGTTTGAACATGGAGGAAGTGAAGAAGCGGTGGATAAGGTGCCTGGTGTGGCAGCAAGTTGTGGGCACGGTCCTATGGATTTCTTGGGACATGGCCATATCCCTGGCGTTCTCTTGTTTCGGCTGGATGCCCTTGTACGAGGGGGCATTGCCCTCTCTGTGGGGTTTTTTCAGGTTCTTGGTGTTCCAGATCTGCCTGGCGATGCTCCTGGTCGCCCACTGCATCGTCACTTCGCCGGAGGAGAAGGCGGGGGCGTCGGTCTGGGAGATGACGGGCGGTCTCATGGGGGCGGTCATTGGAGGAGGGGGCGGGCGGCGACGGGGTGTCCTTCGCCGGAGGGCTCAGACCTCCGGTGACTGGTTGCTCTTCGTGTTGATAAGCACCCTTGGGGGTTTCTTGGCTCTCTTCTCTGTGACCGGAGGGCTTATGCAGATGGATGTCCTCGCCCCCTTCCACATGGCCCTGCGAGGAGCGGCTCTCGGCTTCATCTATGGGCTTCATTATGTTTACAAGAAGCGCTGGGTTCTCTCGTTCCCCATTATCCAGGTCTGTTTCTTGCTTCCCTGGTTGAAATTTAAAATTAATTTATTTTCATTGCTTCTACTTTTGAAAAATGCGGGGCATGAGTGAAGTTCAAAATTTGCTGAACCCCTTATCCCCACCTAACAATGTCTTGGTGCGGATTGCATCTTGAGACCAGTGGCAGTCGGCCTAAAGTTTATTTACGTCCCACCCTGCATTTTAATAGCTTAAAACTTACAATAATCTTCATTTTATGTCAGCATGTTTCTCCTATATTGTCAACAACGGGTCTTGGTTTGATAGTTAAGTGGCTGGGTTGGTGATATTCTCCCTCCAAGGTTCAAATTCCCAGACAGATGTTTTATCCCTCGTGGGTTGCCTCGCTGTGGTAGTGGTCCCTCTCAAGAGGTTGCGGACACCGGCGTATGTCCTCGGTAACTTTGGGAAGAATTGATACCCTCACTCAGGGCTGAAATTTGGCGGTCATACTCGTCTGTTAGCGTGTTTTCTGTGACCGTTTAGTAGTCACCAATGCCTGTCATGGTTTAGTGGCAGAAATGAGAGGGGAGACACTGGCTAGTTTGAGTGGTAATGCTGCCGCTGCGGGGATGTGGGTCCCACCCTTCTTTACACGCGCTGTTTCAGGCAAACATTTACCAATTTCACCCAGGCTATTAGATTATAATATATAAACACATAAATATAAAGGTACGAGGAAGTTTGATGGTCAAGAAAAATTCCAGACATGTGCCATAAATTTTCAGCGTGATATTCTCCTCTCTCACTAAGGTTCAAATCCCCCAGAGACATGTTTCACCCCTTGTCGGCTGTCTCGCTGTCTTGTCTGTGGTAGTGAGCCATCTCAAGACGTTGGGGACAGGTGCAAGTCTTGGGTTACTTTGCCAGAATGGATAGTTCCATCCAGGGCTGAAATTTGGTGGGCACCCTAGCTTGCCAGCCTATTTATCCGTGATGGTTTAGAAGTAGTGAAGACTCACAGCAGGATGAGAGTGGAAACCTGACCAATTTGAGAAGTGCTGGCAGCTGCCCTTTAATGTTGCTCTCGCGGGGATGTGGGAGGTGATGGTGGCTGCCCTTTTATTCTGCCTATGCAGGGATGCAGGTCTTGCCCTTCTTTACACCTGCTGTCAGATTTATTCGGGCAAACATTTGCCAATTTCACCTGCCAGCTATTAGTTTAGAATTTCCAGAGGATTAAAAAAACATCTGCATAAATTTCTAGCCAGCAAATACATCTAACATCTCAGAAGCATTCTATGGCATGTCAAATTTCAGGGCTTCCCCCGCCCTTGGCTTCTTAGCTGGAGGGAACTTCCCTTGTTTTGTAAGCAGGTCACACTTTTTTTTTTCACAGAAAAGGCGGAAATTGTATTAATATAAAATAGCGTATGATAATGCCTAAGAATTACATCTTGTCTATATTTGCAATGATGAGCGTTCAAAATTGCTGTCTGAAAGCTATGAAGCCTACCGGTAGCATTGCTGAGAATTTAAACCTAGAGCTACTTTCATAAACCCTGGCAGTGTACAGTATATAATATATCCCCAAAATACTTATACAAAAGTAATTCATTGCTTATACTAATAAGGAGCTATTCTGTGACTGGAAGCCTTTACCCAAAATCTGGTGCAGGAGCATTCAAATCCAGATGAACAGGAGCCGTGGCAGGAGATGAAGCTTCTTCAGAGTTGCCATTATCTGTCTGAGGTGTCAAATTTTGTGGTGCCCCAAGGCGCAAATCCTCAATTTGTAGCATGGGCGCCGCACCTTCTTCCTGAAGATGATGAATGCTCTGCCTCTACTGAATTGACTCTTCCAGCACCGTTAAAACTTGTGAGGACAATATGCTATATTGGATTTGAAGAGTGTATTGTAGTCTAAGTCACCTGGTTCGAATTCAAATTCGAATTCGACAACCTTGAAGTTCGACAAAAATTCGAGAGTGAAAATTTCTAGGATACAATTCGACAGACTACAAAATTTAAAAATAATGAATAGAATAAAGATAAAAATGAAATATATATGTGTAATTAAACACAAATAGAAATTAAAATAGCATGCCAACATGTTTAAAGAGATATTTCAAGTGACAACTTGACAAGAACACATCATCTTCTTCAAAATTTAAAAAATATTAAAAACGTGAACATAAGATTAAAAAGTTTTGCACAATTGAGTATCCAAAAAGAAAACTAGAATGGGAACATAAGTTTTATACTTGTTACATCAAAAAGCTCTATATCATCAAGAGCACTCGGGGCAGTGAAACCACTAGAAGCATGATCACCACTGGATTCACAACTAGCTCTATCACTCTCAATGTCAAGATCATCTTCATCTACTAATGCATCTGGAACGAGATTGAAACATGGGGTAGAAAAATTGGATGAGTCTTTAGCCACATTGTTTAAGGCCAACTGCAAGTTGCTACGAACATAAACAAGATCTTCTAATTTTCCAGATAACTATTTGTTTCTTTTCTTGGATTGAATATGGTTGAAGGCACTCCAATTCCTTTCACACGCTGATGCACTTGATACCTGGCTCAAGATAAGAATTGCAAACATTTGTAGTTCTAGGGCCCCTGATCCATAAAAATCCCACCATTCTGCTGGAGCACTTATGACCCTATCATACTTTGCTGCTTTAGTTCCAAATATCCCTTCTTCTACCCTGTATGCCTTGAGTTGTGATCTAACCAAAGCTGCAATTGATGGATCTAGATTTAGCTTGTCAATAGTCTCATAAAGTCCACTCATGACTTCTTCATCTTGATGTCTTGATACCCCAAATAATCTAGGGTCCAAATAGCATGCTGCTGCGTGTAAAGGACTATGCGTCATCTTCCATCTTCGATCAATTACCTCCCAAATCTCTTGGTAATCGACTTCCATATTATCAAAAGCACTTGCAATGGTCCATGCCCTCATAAACAAAACCCATACAAGGTTTGTCGCCATCAACCATTCAAAGCGTATCAACAATTGGACCACAAATTTTTAACACTTTTTCAGCATTTTGCCAAAAGCTATTGCCTAAAATTATTTCTTCTACATTCTTACCCTTTTCTTCTTTTGAAAGGTGAGATCTCTCCCACTCAACATTGCAGAAAATAGATCTTAAGCTTGTTTTTTCTTCAACAACTCTTTTCAGAGTGATGTAAAATGTGGCAAACCTTGTCTCACAAGGCCTCAACAACTCTCTAGTTGCATTTCTTCTATATATGCTCAATGTCAGAYGATGATTAATGACAAAGTTTATAGTTGTTCTTGCTCTTCGAATTGTCTCATTTATCCATGGAAATTTGGTTAAATCATGTAGCAATAGATCCAAGCAATGCTCCGCACAAGGGGCCCAATAAATGGTCTTATGCTTCTCCATAAGCATCTTCCCTGCACCTACACTATTTGAGGCATTATCTGTGACAACATGGACAACATTTTCCACACCAACCTCTTGAATTGCTTCATCCAAAATTTTGAAAATATATTCAGCTGTCTTCACTTGATCCATTGTATTAATTGCCTTGAAAAAAATGCCCCTTGAGGGCAATAAACAAGCACATTAATCAATGGTCGATGGCATAAATCTGACCAACCATCACTCATGATTGTGCAACCTGTATACTTCCAAGACTGTTTAACATTGGCCAACCTCTCTGTCACTTTGTCCTTTGTTTTCTTTAGCAGCGTAGTCCTTAAAGCTTCGGACCCAGGAGGAACATACCCCTTGGCAAAAGCAACAGCCTTTTTGAATGCATTTTTAAAATAAGGGTTTCTGGCCACATTAAAGGGAATTGCACATGCATAAGAAAACTCAGCAATCGCATCATCAACTTGTTGCTTCTCTACAGGTTTCCAAAATGCGTTTAATGTTGATGCTCCACATGTTTTTGTTTGGGTGGAACTTGATCCATTGAATTTTGAGGTGAAAGAAGAATTCATGGGTGAAGAAGACATGCCAATATCCTTCTGCATTCGTTGCCTCTTCATTTCCTTTCTTCCCTTTTCTACTTTCGATTTATCATAGTCTCACTACACTGCATCTTTCTGTTCATCAGATATTGTTGGGCAACCTTCCACACCATCTTCGTTTCCACTAGAGATACCGAGTAGGTGATCCACTACTCTAGTTAAGGTCCCATTGAAATGTTTTCCACATAACTGACAGATACAATCTGCCCCTTCCCTCTTCACATATTTCCATGCCTCAACAGTGGATTTAGGTGCCATTTAATTAAAATTATGCTCACTGTTCTTTGCTTTGCTCTACTCAGAACTTTGAAGATTATGTCTGAAAATTTAAAAAAAATATGTTTAGTGTGGACAGTGGCAAAATAGGAAAATGCAGATTGCAATGAATACACATATATTTTTATATTAACTTAGATAAAAAAATAAAATAAAAAACAAACATTTTCATGCACAAATTACAGCCTAAATGCTACAGCGTACAGGCTTCATTTTGGTAAATTTATGTGTTGAAAACTCTGTAATATTCCCCACAGACTTTGGCAATCAATAACGAAAGAAATATTTTCTAAGATGGATTGTGTAAAATATAGTTGGATCATAGAAGCATAAACAAAGTGCTGATTCTGATAGACTCTAAACTGCTAATGGACTGGGCAAACAACAAATGTCAAATGGAGAACTTGACTCTCAGTGCAATTACGAACAAGGTTTTGGAGGTAAAAAGAGTTTCCAGAAATTACTTCTCTGATATTGATAGAGAATTTAATGTTCGAATTTTATTTATAGACATTGCTGGTGTTGGTTGTCAGGGAATTGTTTGAACCCACATTGTGCATTTAGACATTCGGTAAGTTTCCCCCTTTCTTTTGAGGTTTTTAGATGAATTGAGGAAAGAGACTTTTAAGGGAAACTCCAATTTGGAGTAATTCTTGACATGTATTTTTAGTCTAAGCTTGTTGTGTATTATGTTCTTATGTTTGCCCTTTTAGGTTCATGCATATTGATTCTTTTAATGCAAATAAATTTTGAAATCATCTGGGAATTCTTTGTAAAATATGACAAAGGTTTTGTGAAAATTCAAACCAATTACATTACAACAATCCTTCAAATATTATACTTCTTCCCTTAGCATTTACATTCCTTATTTTTCTTTCAAATTTGATTTATGCTTAACTAGGTGGTTACTCAAATTGCTTAAAGCTTCAATACTGACCTATTTGGTAGCATCCTAAATGTTTAGAACTTTACCATTGGGTAGAGGCTCGAGTCTCCTATAGTTGCACTGGGATGCATGATTGCATCACTTCTCATTGGGTTGATTTGTGAGATCACATATGAAATCCAAGTAATTATGGATTAGTAATTTAGTTTGAAGTTTCATAGGAGTGCCATGGCAAGTGTCATTCACCATGTGGCCCACTTCCCTGGTATACAATTTTATTGTTTCGATGACCATTTAGTCAATGGCATAAGAAATTTGAATTCATTTTTTTGGATTTTCACTGAATTTGCTTATAATTTGAATTCATGGTGACTTAGGTTCGAACTAGTTGCCTACTATTATTGAGATTATGAGTTATTATTGAGATTACGAGTTATTATTGACAGAGTATGGTTTTGTCAAATTTCTTTTGAAATCGGATATCTGTAACAAAATCAAGATCCTGTTGTGCTTACGATTGTGTAGTTGTGCACTCTGAGGATGCAAGGCTACAGGTTGCTCTTTGTACCAACGTCGAATTCCTAGCAAGACAATGATTCAATAAAGATATTGTACTGGATAGTTCAGGGCTTTATACCATATGGAAACTTAATCATACACATTTATAATGCACGCAAGGATATTTGGATTGCAAAACCCGATTATATTACACAACAAACCATATTTAGCAGAATAATTATAAGACCTGATCGTGCAAACAATTTACGAAATAAAAGGTTCGTTTGTACTGGCTGTAGTGGAAGAGACGACATTGATTTATTTTTAATTGTAGAAGTCTTTGGAAAATGTTTTACATGCCTATTATCGTATAAACTATGAACTTAAACAGTCTTGGGTGTAGTTAAGAAGTGAAGTAAATGTTGGAGTGTACCGAGCATTATTTACAGGCTTAGAACTCGTACCAGGCGGACGCTTGAAAACAACCACGCGGGTAGCACCGTAGCACTGTAGCTCGCGTAGGAACAGAAAATAGGGAGCACCGTAGCTCGCGTAGAGAGTCGACACTGGGACTCAGGAGACTGGAGTGCTGCGCGGCTAAAACTGTGTGCAAAGAACCACAGGAAATTTGAAAGGAGAAATGTTAGCACGTGAGCGGAGGGTACTTGGAGACTGGAGTTGGTAAGTGAGCCATCGAGCGGGAAACCCACAAACGCGAGAAATCCGCAAACCGTGAGCGGAAAACCACCTAGTGTTAGAAACTTTTTAAAAAACCACGCGTCGAATTTCCTGCCGAATTTCCAGTCGAATCTCCACAAATTCGTTGAAAAAATTGCCACCAAATTCGAAATTCGTCCCCAAATTCGAAATTCGAAATCACCGAATTCGAGACGAATTTGTTCGACTAGGTTAAAAATTCGCCGAATTTCGAATTTTAGGCTTGAAATTCAGCGAATGCGGTGACATAGATTGTAGTGCGCAAATCTGCTATTTCCTCCTCCATCAAGTTTATATGCTTGGCCAATTGCCCAAATCTACCATTCACCATAATTCTCGACATCCACAGAGATGGACAGGATAACCATAAAGAGACTCTTGGAAGACAACTCGAAGTATTCTCCTCCAAGGTAAGAGAGCCATACGGAATAAGGATGCACTTCCAATTATTGAATTCCCAACATGCGAGAGCTATAATGGAGGGATAATTCTTTGTACCTGTTCGCCACCTTCGATCATGATTATAAGAAACAACATTAAGATCCTATATGCCCGCGTCCTTCCCACATACACTAGGATGCAATAGTGGAAGCGAGGGATAAGACAACGTCTAGCTGGGGGGTTTATGGAAGCACCTTGGAGTTGCATGTCTTGCATGTGGCTTAGTCCTTGAGTCATATGTCAAACATCTATCTTCCTTAAATTAATGGGGGCTCAATGTGGCAAAAGGCCCCCCTTTTCAACAACCTTAGAGACCAAGAACATCATGGAATCAGACACGAAGAAAGAGTTCCATTGATGGATATACCCCTATTTGTTGTCTAGTGGCTTGGTTCGCATAACGATTTGCTTCTTGATTATTGGATCTAAGAAACATGTAAGAATTCAATCTTGCGAAAAGTGTGAATTTCCATTTGGATTCTAAGAAAAATGGAGTGTAGACGGATGTTTTTCGGAAGAGAATTCATCCTCGCATGCATGATTATCATTTTTGAATCTCCTACAACAATGAGATCAAAGATGCCCTGCGCATTTGCGAGATTTAAACCTTGGAATAACGTGTAGGCTTTGGCTTGATTGTTAGAGGCTTGCCCAATACTCCAAGCAAAGGTGAATTCAATGCTTACTCGAGGGTTGTACAACACCTCGCCTGCTCTTGCCATCACGGGGTTCCTTTTTGAGGCGCCCTCAAAGTTAAGGATATGTCTATTTTTTAAATTCTTCCACTGCAGGAAATCGAAAGGGGAGAGTTGGAGTTGTCAAGAAGGTCTGGAAAGGAGAAAGGCTTCCAAGAAGGGGTGGATAGAAAGTTGTTTAAGCCAAACTTCCTCACTGCTGTCCAAGGGTTAAGGGGGATTTGACAATCCCACCTTGGAATTGAGATGCTTTGATAACAAACCAATAGCCTTGCCTGCCATCGAAGAAGGAATGACTTCTCCCAAAAATATTGCCTTGTTGCGAGAAGCCATATTTTTCGGCAAATGTACTTTGGAGGAGCCATCCATAATCTTTTGAATAGAGGCTTATGCTTGAATGTTCCCTCATAGGAGAATTGCCATCTACTGAAGAGCTTCCCTGTGGAGGAGGGCCATCGGACTCTTTGATACAAATCTTGAAGAGGCACCTACCACACAGATTGAGAAACAGGACAACCTTAAAAAACATGCAAAGGTGTTTCTTGAGAATCCTTACAAAGAATGCACCTAAATGGTCCATAAAAGCCTGTCTTAGATAGGTTGTCTCCAGTTACAAATTTTCCATGTGCCAGGGTTCAGGAGAAGATGTTTATTTTAGGGAGACCATCTTGATTCCAGATAAAATTCCATAGAGACGAGGGAGGGGGAAGGACATATTGGGATGTAAGGGATTCATATACCTTCCTAACCGAGTAATTCTGGGAGCCCCAACTCTTGGAATCTTTATGTTGCTTATGAGTGGGTGCACATCCTTTGAGGCAGAGAGTGAGTTCTTGGACAAGTTCAAGTAGATGGGGTGGGGGAACACCCAAATCCCAACCTATTGAGCTCTCGAACGTCCTATTCCATTTCGAGAGATCATAGAGAGAAATCTTCCCTTGTTCTCGAAGCCACATAAAAGGGGATGGAGATGAAGGTCTTGATGTAATGATAGATGGCCCATGATACTGTCAATTTGGAAAAGGATGCTTTTACCATTCCTAGGGATCCAAGTAAATTGCTTTTGAATTAGGGGGAGCAAGGCTTTCAATAGATGCCAGATTTGAGATCCCCTGAGATCTTGGGGTTCATTATCCAAGTAACAGAGCCTTCCTCCTAAAATGCATTTGTGAAGAATAACTCTTTTCCATCATGCACTTTTTCTTGAAACGAGCCTCTAAAGGAGTTTAGATCCAAGGGTTAAATTTGAGATGGTCGGGTCTTTGATCTCCTAGGCCTCCATGGGATTTTGGGGCCCTGACAATATTCCAATTAACTAAGTGGAATCTTTTAGTATTAGATCTTCCCCGTTGCCATAGAAACCATCTAAGTTCTTGGGCCATAACAGATTTGATCCTGACAAGTAAATTGGCCTATTAACCCATTTTTAACAAAACAAAGAGCAAGGTTTCTGGAGCTCTTTCTGAACTGGTACCTAAGGAATCTCATCGAGTTTTTTGACAAAGCAGGTTGGGGGGTGTTTGGAGGGCTTTGGAAGGGAAGTGATCAGGGAAGTGAAGGAAACAATTCAACTAGAGGAGCGCCTGTGCCCCCACCAGAGGTCGAGGCTATATGAGTGCACTAGTACGGGTTTCAAGGAGAGAGGATTTTGTTAGGACTCAATTTTTTTTCTCCTATATGTATTTGTATTTGAAGGTTAATTCTTTAATTTGTACCTTAAAGATAATAAATTCCAATAAAAGTACCTGTTTTTTGACAACAAAAGCTACAATAGAAAGCCATATGGATGTTAATTTGAAGCATCCTTGTATTGTCCTATATTTGGTTTTATTGCAAATGAGGTTTAAAGTAATGTTTTAAAAACTAGAATCAAACTTGGAATCGACTGAGGGTTTAGGTATTTTTCTTGTTTTTTGTTTACTTTACAATTTTTGCTGCAGTTGGGTCCAAACTAGTTCAGTTTGGAATCGGTTGAATTGGCTTGTTTTGTATGGAACTGGTAACTGAACTGGTCCATCCACGGTTTTGTCAAAACTTGAGGTCAAACCGATTGGTTTTGGATCTGGTTTGGTTGTTTTCTAAAATACTGGTTTAAAGTAGTGGTGCTTTACTTATTCTACCTCACTTAAGTGATTGCACGAGGTCAAATTATAGTCATGCTCAATATGGTCTAACTTGCCCCACTTTCGTTCCCTTGTTTGTGGTTATGCAAGATAGTAGAGAAGGATAGTGGAAGTCTTGTTAATCCATTTAAGTATACTATCAATTAGATATGCATGGTTCTCAAGATGAAAAAATAGTTCTACTGTCTATTTGCAAGTTCTCGTGGAGAAATATATGACATGCATTTTATAGGTGCAAATCCAAGCTAGTTTATTTGTTGTAAATATTCATTGGTAGACATCCTCCATTGCATTTTCAACACTTTCAATAAATTAAGACATCTATAGTAAGGAAAAAGTATATCATTGTGCAAAAATAAGAAAAAGGCAGTCAATGGAATTGCCACGTGAACAAATATCTATAGTGAAGTATATCAATGCTCAAAGAAAATAGAAGGGCAATCAATGGAATTGCCAAGTAAATAGACAAATATCTAGAGCAAGGGAAAAATAAAAATTATATATTGAAATGGTCAAAACTAATTATAATGGGATCCCAATCCACAAAATAGTTTGTAGAGTTGTGTAGCTTTGGAGTAGTAAGATGAATTTCTCCAAATATCTTAGGTTGATCTCCAATCTAAAGAGGAATTCATCCGTAAAGTGTTTTGCAATGTTTCTAAGTGTATTCTCGAATGCCATTTATCTGTACAAGTAGTTTCATGCAACCATGTCTCTCTCTCAAGTTCGACCCTATTTTTGTCCATGACAAAGACTTTTAGGGAGTCATTGCTTTTACATGATAAAGTTTGATAAGTAATTTGAAATTTCCATGGTGGATGTTGAGCTTGTAATTTGGGCTCTCAAATAAGAATAACAATTTCTTAAAAGTTAATTTAATTGAAGCTGGAATTGAAGTTTTCTAAATTACAATATTTAGAATATCTGAAAGAGGTAAAGGGCCATATATATGTTTATATTTAGGTACATATACTTACTTTATATGAAAATTAACTTATTCTATACATTTATAAATTTGTATGTGGTTCAATTTGTAGATGCGATCAATTACGAGTCCTAGACTAGAAGTTGCTTTTAACATTGTACCAAAGTATTTATCCCTAAAAAAACCATATTAAAATTTAGTGTCTTGACAAGTTATATAACTTGGTATTTTTAGAAATTACATATAGTTTAATATCCTCATTTGCATGTGCAACACCAATGCATTATATTTTGGGAGGACCTTCCATGTATCTCTGACCTTCCATGTATCTCTGGGCATTTGAGTGAAAGAAGTCAAAAAGATATTGTGAATGTCAATTGGGTTTTTTGCCTTCTCTATTACGTTCCTTGATATTTTTAATAAGTTGGTTATTGTTACTGTCAAATATTATTTATATTTGAGATGGGTTGGCTACTTGTTAGTGCAACTTTATAGCAAATGTCTACAACCTTGAGGCATGCATTCCATTTAGTGTCCATCAATTTATAGCACAATTGTCATGCAAAACCTTTATTGTGTTAATATCGTGTAATTTGGAAGTTGGATGCCTTTTCTTTATTATTGTAATTTATTTATTGTAGGTATAAATCTATTTATCACCTTTATATCACATGAAGGCAACATTCTTCCTTATTTGTTTGGTAGCATACCATCTTGGATTCAAGCATAATTTGCCATATGAAAAATGTTATTTAGTCTATTCCACCTCAAAGTTATAAAGTACATTGAAGAGGTAAAAGAATATCGCATATATCCATGTCAATTGGCATATTGCCAAGCATTAATGGAGAGGGTTCAAAAGATTACATCGATGGATTTTCATTCATCCCCTACTTTGTCTTTATTATCTAGTTTATTATGATTGCGTAGCTTTTCCAAGTGATAAAATCAAACTATTGGGAAAGGAAGTGAGGGAAAATTGTGTTTATTGGTTTTTGAGGTGGTCACATGCCTAGCTCGAGGTATGTTGCCCATACATACACATTCCATCCTCTAACCTACTTTATATCACATAGCACCACATATGATTACAATGGTTACATCACCTAACCTCTCATGACATCTTTAAATGTTACATTGGTTACATGCTTAGTAATCAATATCATTAATGTCTACTAACCATTGACTTTGATAGTGTCACATTACATATCGCAAACTTATAAGTTTACTCCTCCAACATCTCCTCTCAAGTAAGAGGTCCAATAAATCATACTCACCAAAAAACTAAACCATTGCTTGCCATCCTCCTAGTACAAACCTTGAACACACTTCTCTCCTTTCCAGATATATAACCTATTGTTGGTGCTCCTTTAGATTGACGTCACTTGCATGTTGAAACCATTCAGCTGAGCATCTCCTCTTTAGTTCCCTTTGTCTAGAAGCCTTTGTTTCGAGCTATTAAGAAGTCACTTGATTGTCTAACACTTAATTTGAAGGTTTCATATGGATTAGATTTGTAGTTATTAGAATTTGTTGGGTTTGGTTCATAGTAGTTTGGGCAATTTCTAGTTTGGTTTTGCTCCTAAACCAATTTGGGGTCGGTTCTTATTGGATTTGCAACTTGTTTGATCGACAATCCCCACAAATGGACAAAACATGCTAAAAAAGCCCAAAAATGGTGTCTAGCCCCCCTAATTTTTTTTTCTAATCCCAGGTCATTCAAAGATCCCCAACCCCTAACCCCATCCCTTCTATTTGCCTCACACTCTTCTCGTTGAGCTTTTGTGAGCATTTGAAGAAATGTGTATAACACAAAAAAGCCTATAAAACGTGCCCCCACCCAATCCTAATTGTAGCCTATTTAAAAACAATACGAATCCTAACCTATTTGAATACCCCCCTCCTAAATCCTATTCTTAGCTTATTTAATGTTAGTAACCATCAAACTTTGATGGTGGTCATATTACTTAGCACTAACTTATATAAGTTTGCTCCAACAACAAATCTCTACCCCCAAATGAGAGCTAAACCATTGCTTTCCATTCCCCCAATCAAATCTTGACCTCAACTTCTCTTTCCAGATTTAGAACCTTACCACTGGCTCTCCATCAGATTGATGTCACCCTCACATTGAAGGTAGAAATATGCCAAACTCCTTGAGAAAATGATTGATATTGATTTTCTGCTCTCAAGTCTCTTTCTTTGGAAGCTTGCCTTTTAAGTTGTTAGGAAGTCCCTTAATTGTCTCAAATTCATTTTGAATGCCACATATGGATTAGACTCATAGTTATTAGAATCGATCGAGTTTGCTTTAGATCGATTTCGTTAAATTCTAGTTCAATTTTGCCCCTAAACTAGGTTGGACTAGGTTCACCAAATTGAAAGGTTTGGAACTAGTTTAACCGATGATCCCCTCAAATGAAAAGCAAACATAGACAAAAAATCCACAAAAATGGTGCCCCCCCAATTTTTTTTTAATAATCCTAGCGACTCATAATTATTAGAATCGATTGAGTTTGCTTTAAATCGATTTCGTCAAATTCTAGTTCAATTTTGCCCCTAAACTAGGTTGGACCAGGTTCACCAAATTGAAAGGTTTGGAACTAGTCTAACTGATGATCCCCTCAAATGAAAAGCAAACATAGACAAAAAATCCACAAAAAGGTGCCCCCCAATTTTTTTTTAATAATCCTAGTCTATTTAAAGACTTCTCCAGCCCCATCCACTCTATTTGATTTACACTCTTCTCATTGAGCATTATTTATTATTTGAAGAATTGTATATAAACACACAAAAAATGCTATTAAAGGTGCCTACACTCCCCAATTCTAATCATAGGCTATTTAAAGACAATCTTAATCTTAGCATATTTAAAGAACCCCACCCCTCTATTTGTTCTGCAGTCTTCTCATTGAGCATTTGAAGAGTTGTATTTAATTTTTAATCTTTATTCTTATAGATAATCAAACTAAAATAAAAAGTAAAGGTAAATGAATGAAGGTAATTGATAACATAACAAAAAATTTAACATTAAAAGTTAAAGTGGAAGTTGGAACCCTCATTTTAAGATGTTTGGTGATGGAATTAGACCCATCTGACCTCACACAATGAAGATAGAAATTAGGTGTTTTTTATCTTTCAACACAATAATTTTTTTCGACAATTCAACATTTCAACATATATATTCAAAACAAGACATTGTATCCCTTCCTCTTGCACCCTTTTAGTTGGGAATTGTGGGATTTCAAGATTGAAATCTAAAAGGAGAATAGACTACTCAATTGTACCAATTGATTGAAACCTATATGTTGCTCATTGGTGCTAATTTATTTCATATTTTTAATGGTAGCTGCTCTTAAAGCCATTCATCGAGAGAAAACAAACTTTAGATTCCTAGACTTGGTTGAGTTACATTAATGAGCTAGACTTCATATGAGCTATGTACTCATTTGATTATAATATGTATGATAATGTTTGGACTCTATCTGTGAATTTTTTCTTAGAACTGTAATTATACATTTATAAGAGCTTATATCTTGATGACATTTAGCTATATTCACCCTTACATTCTATACACATGAGCAAAGTGATTTGGTGTTTAATGGTTTGGATTTACGTTGATGTATGCGAGTATATTATTTTTATTTCTTAAAATTTGAATATTCTATGTATTTTTTAGTGGACCAGGTGGTCAACTTGGTTATTTGGTTGCTTTTGGTTTGCTTCTAGTTCGGTTTGTGGTTTTAGGAATTCTAATGTTAGGAATTCCGTTTTTGGTTTTGGTCCAATTCTAGTTTTGATAACTTTGATCCTATAGTCATCTAGTTAACTAGCTATGATGCTTGCAAGTTCTCTACAAAATGATCTTGGATACATGGTTTATCTTTACCACATTGTTAGTTGTTTTGACTCTTCACACCTTAAGGCTAAAGATTTCATTAGGCAATATATAATGTTCTAAGGGGGTAACTACTTTTTTGTTGTCTTCAAGGGTATTGTCTCATTTTGCTTTCAACATCAATCTAATCCTTTGTTTTTTCACAAATAATTTTTTTCCCTAGAAATAATCACAATTTAAATATAAAAACATTATCAATTTTTCAATGGCCCTTTGTCCCTTCTAGACAATGTCAAAGTAGCAATTTGATTGATAGCTACATCATCACAGCCCATATACAACAGTGGGCCTCAACTTGGTACCAAAGGTCATTGAACCTACTAAGCTCAAAACATGTTCTCACTCATAGCCTAAACTTCAAAAAAACAAAATCTATGATCTAGGGCATAGAAAGAACATATACAAATGTTTAGCATATTTTTAGGTGTTTGTTTAATACACTCTTCCAACACTATCTCTCAGATGTGAAACAAACTGATGATACATATATTCATAGGTATCCAAAATAAGATTCTAGTGTCTTCCCTTCCAAACATCGAGTTAACAAAAATCCTCAACACCTCACATAAAGGGACTTTGATCATATTCTTGCTTTTCCCACCTGTGCCAATATCTAGGAGCCATTTGCAATCCTTCTTTTGACAACAAGTTAGCTATCTTGTTCCTTTTTCCTGTAAACATGCATGAAAGAAACATCAGCCAATGCATCTTTAATATTCAATATCTCCTCAAAGATGGGGCCTAAAATAAAATTTTCTAATGCCCTTTCTCCCTTCATCTATTTTATCACTAACAGAGAATAACCAATGATTTGAATTTTTTTGGACCCTGCTAGCTTCTCCTTTGCATAAGTTCCACATGGGGACCCTTTGATTTATAGCCAATCACAATTTTTGTTTTTTGTTTTAAGTGGGCACTTGAATTTCCAAACCCCTTTGTACCACCACATCTTATTATGGGACAAATCTTCCTCCCTAATCACTTTATAGCCTGACTTTGGAGTATATCTACCACCAACAAGATTCTTGGACCAAATAAGCTCATCTTTATCTTCTTGTATCCTAACATGAGTACTTTTAAAGCATGGCAATGTTTGTTCCAAATTTGCCCCCCTTCCACAACAAAACACATACTTACAACATCATCCCATTTTTGACTCATAATAGTTGTTCTTACAGGATTAGTGACTTGGTATAAACAATAAAATCCCTTTGCTCTTAGAACTTCCACTATATTCTTGGTTAACTCATAGTTTTCATCACACCCAACTAATGGATCATCTCCTAGCCTCACTTTATTTCCAACACCTACGTTCCACACTTGCCATTTTCCATTCAATGAGAGGGGCCAAAACTATTGCCTTCCATAAAATTGAGGCATTTTGAAAAGGTTTAAAATTTGATCTTATCTAGTCTTCCATACACAAAGGATCAATATATTTTTGCTTTACCACCTTACACCACATCCCTCTTCCTTTGATAAGTCTCCACACACATTTTGTATCTAATGTTCTTGCGAAGTGGTGAATATTTTTAATACCCCAACCACCCATTTTTTTTGGAATTGCAATTTTCTTCCAAGATACCTATGGGAAATACTTCCTCTTACAGTGACCAACCTTAAGGGAATTTGAAACTCATTTCTTACTTGCTTCAAGACACCTTTAGGGATAAAGGACAAAGAGACTTAATAAATTGGAATAGCTTCTAAAATTGATTTAACTAGAATCAATCTGCCTCCCCTAGATAGCCATCTATTACACCATAAAGATAATCGTTTCTCCACCTTAGAAATCATCCATCCCTTTTGGTATAGTCTTTAAGCTTTAAATAAAACCCAAGGTACTTTATACCTGATTGCAAATCAATTTTTGTAATGGGAAACATGTGCATAAACTGCACTTTGTCTTCCTCATTGATATAACTATCTATTACACCATAGAGATAATTGTTTTTCCACCTTGGAAATCATTCAACCCCAATCCCTTTTGGTATAGTCATTAGGCTTTAAATAAAACCAAAGGTAATCTATACCTAATTGCAAATTAATCCGTCTAACAGGAAACATGTGCATAAATTGCACTTTGTCTTCTTGATTGACACCCATGAAAGAAACAATGTATTTCCACAAATTTACCACCATGCTAATGGCCTTACAATAGAGGTCCATTAATCTCTCTAAGTTTCTTTGCATCTCTTCAGGAACTTTTGCAGAATAAAAGAATGTCATCAACGAATAATAAGTGCGAGATATGTAAGGTCTTGTCAACTCTCGTCCCTTTAGAAGCTCTAGAAGGCTTTGCCTCAAACAATGCTATGTTAACCCTTTAGCCTCTAGGAGAAACAATAAAGGGGAAAGAGTACATACTTGCCTTAACCCCCTCCCTAGCTCGAAGAAATTAACATTGCAAAAGAAACTGAAGATACATAATTCATAACCCAATTAACAAAGTTAGGATTGAAGCCCATGTGTATAAGCATTAGGCTCATATAAAGCTAGATGATGCTATCACAGGCTTTTGACAAATCAACCTTGATTACCATAGCAGACGACCTTTTAACTTAAATTGAATGAAAGGCTTTCTAGGCCACCCCCATAGCCTCATGGATTTGCCTCCCATCTAGAAACCCGAATTGCTTCTAAGATATAGATTTTGATAGTAATTCCTTCACCCTTCTTGCAATAGTTTTTGATATTATTTTATAAATGCAATTGCACAAAGAGACTGTTAGAGTATGTAGCTCGGGCAGGTACTTCCACACTCGGGGTGTCTAGTAGTGTGGAAGGGCCCCCCATGATGTCTAGACAACTTAGTGATGGTGGGGATCACTTAAGTCAACATGGGATTAAGTCACAACTGTTGGATGTGACTTAAGTTGTCTCAATGCTTGATTAGGTCCCCACCGTTATATCTAGATCTTGAGGTGAAGATTTAAGGGCTAGGATTGAATGAGAGAATGGCTAGGGTTCTTAAAAGACCAAGAGAGCCTCATTTCTTATTATCTCAAGTGAAGACAACCATTTGAGGGAGAGGCTCTTCTAGGAGAGATTTGACATTTGGTTGAGTCGAACCAGTCAAGGGGGGTCGAGTAGGACCAAGAGAAGACCAAGCTTGGTCATGTGAGGAAAGGGAAGAAGGAGAATAAGGGTCCATAGACTCTCCCAGTGTAAGAGATCTATAGAAGAAAGAGAAGTTAAAGTTATCTAGAAATTGTACTAAGTACCAAGCAGACTGTATGACTGGTACAGATTGATCGAGTAGGGTCAGAAGGGTATTGTATGGGTGTTTACAGTAGTTGATAAGCTTTGTAACAACCTAGCAAGGTAGACAAAGGAAAACTCGAGCTATAACATGGGTACCGTACAACTGTACGGCCGCCCAACAAAGGACTAGCGACTGTACAGAACCGTACAGCTGATACGACCTCCCAAAGCAACATCATTGTGGTGTTTTTGTATGTATCCGTGGTTGAGACAAATTTGATAAGGTTTTCCCCAGAGGAGTGGGGTTTCCAGATAATTGTGTTGATATCTTTCGTGTGGTTGCTCTAAATATTTTATTGTTAATGGTTATTGCATAAAATGTGTGTTTTCAGCCAGTTAATTAGAGATCTGAAACTTACTGTGTTTGCCTATGAATTTATGCTATAATTGTTTTACAGAGACGAGTCTATACTCAAAACTAGTAGGGTTATCTGATCTGGGAATCAAAGCAATGAGAGTGGTATTAAATGTTGCTGGGATCCTTCTAGAGATTCTAGATTCATTGGTTACTCTTAAAAGGTCCTCCTCTAGCAAATCGTAGAACCCAAGGAAGAATTCCACAAGCCACCCATTTGGTCCAAGACTTTTATCAGTCTAGAAGAAGTGCAAAACCACTTGGGGCTTTTTTATAGATACAACTTCCTTAAAACTAACATTGTCATCCTAAAAAACAACGATAGGAAAGAAAGTTGCCATTTTGACCACCTTAGCAATAGAGGCCATAACATATTCCTTAAAGATACCCTTAAAATGATTTACTCCAACACTTGTCAAATCCTTAAAACTTGAAATAATGAACCATCAAGACCTTGCATATTCTAGATGGTGTTGACATTTTTCCTATGATTAGCAAATTGATGGGAAAACTTTGTATTGTCATCACCCTTTTCCAACTGCAAAGCTATGCTTTAGTCTCCAAGTAGCTTGACTTGTGATCCTCATTAGAGAAACCAACCAAATCTGTAAAATGTAGATCCTTCAATTGCCTTTTTATCTCAAGTAAGTACTTCTCACTTTAATTCTTTTTTCATGAGCCCACTTCACAACAACTTGCTTTACCTTAAGATTGGAAACAAATCGAATAGCTGTAGATTGCCTACTCTCCATGTCAAAAGGAACCCATTGATCCCTTAAAAGATTTACAAAGTCCAACCTCCAACCACTGAGCATTGAACTTGAAGGAATTGGGATGTTTTTCACCCCCAACAACCAACTCCAACAGAATAAGGAAATGATTGGGTCACCTCTAGAACCAACCCATTGCTTAATTCTCATATGCTCAGTCAGAAAGCCTTCTAGAACTAAAAACCTATCTAATCTCTTGGAAATCTTGTCAGACCCCACACTCTTGTTCCTCCAAGTGGGTCTGATTTGGATTCACATTACATCAAATAGACCTTTTACTTCCACATTCCTAACAAAAAAATTAGTAGAGGGTCCATCAATGTTGCTTCACCCCACTTTAGTTTTCCCAATAGAGAAATTCATGTCACCCCCCACAATTGTATAACCATGGTCAAGCTGCTTGGAGTTAAAGAACCTTTCCTAGAAAGGGACTTTATTTGCATAAGGTCCATATATTCATGATTGAATTTTCCATCCCCATATCATTAGGAAACAATATAATGGTAAGGCTCGATTCAAAATCCCAAGTATTAGTGCATAATAGAGATCTAGGTCACCACCTCGAAATTAAACCAACATATTTGCCCTTTGAGTAAGAAAAGATAAAATCCCACTCAGTAAGGATCTTTTTTGAATTAGAACAAATTCAATCACCCTCCCCCATGAATACCTGACCCCTTGCTATTTAATGCAAAACAATCATTAATTACCCACTCCTTGGGGTCGAGTTGCTCTAAGAAGCTCCATTATGGATAAATGTTTACCAACTTGAACTTCTAGTTTTGCATTTTCTCGTGCCAAGGAAAAAATGGAATTCCTTCCTCTAAGACCCCCCTTTTTGTTCTTAAATTCAAACATGGCCAAAACACCTACCACACTCCCTTCACAGTCTAGAACATCACCTTTTCTAGGTCTAATGGAATATCTAGGAACACCATCATTTCCATACTCCTCCTCACCCATGGCAACCACAACCTTCCCTTAAGAACATGAAAATAGCTTTTTAGGATGATCCTCACAAAAGCCAAGTCCCATATCAGGCCCCAAGCTACCTAAACATATAGAGGATGAAAGGTCACCCTTCCCATCCCTTGTGCCCACACATAAACCATTGTGACCCATAGAACCATCAAAATTCAAAAAGGCAAAAACATATTTTTCCCCAAACCCATTGACCATTGGAGAGAGATTGCTTAAGGGAGCGAGGTCACATGTGGACATACATTCAATATGTGTGTTGAAGCCTGAGCTTGCCTTTGTGATTTCTTTTGATTCCACCAGCTTTGACCCAACTTCACAATTCAACGATGGAGCATCCTTCACCTTCTCGTCCTTAGGATTGACATTCTTCTTGTTGAAATCATCTCATAGACCTTGAGAGCACCATGAGAGAGATGGGATCCAAAATTTGGACCTTCCCTTCTGCCAAATTAACATCCACAAAGGTCTTTGAATGCTCCAACATATCCATTGGGCCTCCCTTCTTCAATTAGAAACTTAGGTGAAAAGGCAAGGTACAATCTTTAACCATGTGCCCATACACATGATAGCGAGCACATTTGAATGGAACTTCACAGTTATCCATGACCTAGGTGAAAGATGAGTTACCCCATTGTGAAACTAATTGTAGTATCGGTCCATCATGTAGATCAATACCCAGAAGGATTTTAACATTTGCCATAACACTAGATTCTTCAAAACCCATGTTTGCTTCATAGAAAACCCCCAACTCATTACTAATGGCTTTAGAAACTTCCTAGGACGAAAACTCTGGAGGGAGCCTTAGCAATTTTACCCAAATAGGCATTATTTCCAATTTCTTTGTTTGTGCATTAAAAAAGGGAGTTCAACGTTTCAAAAACATCATGGTTGAGCCCCACCTCCAAACAGAGTGCAAAATCCTCTTTGAGTCTTCCTCAGATTTGAAGATAAAACCCATTCAACCACCAACAAGAATGAAGAATTTTGGCATATAACCAACCACTAACTTCAAGAATCCTTCACCCACGCTCTTAAGGCCATTGTACCCATCCTTCTACCCATAACTGACCTACCACTGCTATTGCTGCCATCTCAACCATTTCATTCATGTTAATATCTTCCCCCAAGACTAATTTAACTTAGCGCTCCTTTGAGTTCAATGTGCTTGCACATTTTACTCAACACATCACTTACCACCACAATGCCACCCCCATTGTCACTACTAGCACCTCCCTTAGGTCTATCAAAAGGACATTCAAAACCTTATCCACAATAGCATGAAAACCCAAAGATGGAGATTCCAAGGATATGGACCACTAATTGTGTGAAGTGTGTGTGTGTGTGTGTATATATATATATATATATTCTCACAACGACAGAAGTGAGAATGTAGACAATGTAACTAAATTGTACGGTGAAAAACCCACACTAGAAGAGATCCTTGAGATGGCAAGGTATAAAGGAGTGACTTATCAACGAAAAGGGAATGAAAATCCAAATTAGTCATATCAAAACATTCCCAAAGCAAGTGCTCCTTCAACATCTAAAGTCTTAGTTGGGTGGTTGGATGTCAAATGCTAAAGTCTTAGTTCCAGTAGCAGAGCTTATAAAAATACCCTCTCAAAAGGAAAATTGCTTAGAGCCATCAAGGGTCCTAAAGAGAAAAGTGTTGAAAAACACAAGGAACTAAGTCAAGATGCCCCTGTCATCTTGCAAGGTATGGACCAAAGTAGGGGGAATGGAAATCGTCAACCCTTCTTCATCTCTTTGTTGGTTAATAGTCTTCTTCTTCATAATTGTATGTTGGATTCAAGGGCTTCATCTAATGTCACGACTTGGAAAGTCATGGAGCAATTGAACTTAAGGATCTCAAGACCCTACCATAATGTTTGTGCAATGGATTCAAGAGAGATCAAGGTTCCATGGGCTAATAAAAGATCTTCAAGTAAATTTAGCAGTCTACCTAGATATTACAATATTGATGGATGTTGTTGTCATCGATGTACCAGATGCATGTGGTATTCTCTTGTCTCGGAAGTGGGCTGCAAGTTTGGGGGGTAGCCTTCAAATGGATTTATCATATGCTACCATCCCAACTTGTGAGAACATATTTGTTAGACTTAATAGGGAACAAGAAAAGAAGTACCATGTGGAAGATCCTAAAGACCCTATGAATGAGCTAGTTTATGAAATGGAGGATCTTGGAAAGAATGCAATATTGTCCAACTCTTTAGCACCTGTTAAGGAAAAGTTCAAGGAAGAAAGAGTTGATGAGATCTAGAAGATGAACTTTGATGGAGCACATTCAAAGTCAGGAACTGGTGCAGGCATAGTTGTTACTTCTCCAATCGAAAAATCATTCAACTTTGCTTATAGATTGGAGTTTGAAGTGACCAACAATGTAGCAGAATATTAAGCGTTGTTATTGGGATTGGAAATTGCCAAGGATATGGGAATCAAGATTTTGAAGATTAAGGGTGATTTCAACTTAGCAATTCTTCAAGTTAAAAATAAGTTTGCATGCAAGAATGAGCGGTTAAAGAGATACATAAATACAGTTTGGGATACTATGGAATTATTTGATGCCTTAGCCCTTGAAGAAGTCCCAAGAGAAATGAACAACAAGGTAGATGTGTTAGCCGTTTCAACTTCAACGTTTCAGCTTTCAAATGAGTTAATGAATGGTTAGGGTAAAATGGAAGTAATTTTTAGGACATTGATTCCATATAACTTCAAACATTGGCAAGTCTTTAATGGTGACAAACAGATCTTGAGATTTATGAACAACTTACAAGAGTTTTCAGACTTAGAAGTTGAGGAAGAGGGGCATGAATCCCCAGAAGGGTCTAATCCCAAAGAAAACCCCATTCCAAAAGGACTTATCTCTTTAGAGCAGATCTTTGACAGGCACAACATGTGTAAAAACAAAAAAGAGATAGTAAAACACAGTGAGTACATTGAAGTAAATATTGGATCAGATCAAGACCCCAAGCAACGTATAACGAAGATGTTATTCAACATACCGTCCCTCTCAAGCAAGATGTAAAGCCTCTCAGGCAAAAGTTAAGACAAATAAATCATAAGTTGGCCCCATGGTGCAAAAGGAACTTCAAAAGATGTTAGCTGCAAGAATTATTGCTCCGACCAAACATTCTTCATGGTGTTCAAACTTAGTAGTTGTCAGAAAGAAGAATGGAAGGATTAGATTATGTGTTGACTTCAGGAGCTTAAATGTTTCATGCGAAAATGATAACTATCCGCTCCCTAACATGGAAACATTGCTTCAAAGAGTTACTGGGTTAGGTATTAAGTCAATGTTAGATGGTTTCTCTGGATATAATCAGGTGTTAGTGAAGAAAGAGGATTAGAACAAAACAACCTTTACAATTTTGGGGCACCTTTGAGTACTTATGGATGCCATTTGGCTTATTAAATGCAGGTGCTACGTTTCAAAGAGCAATGGATTTTTCCTTCCAAGGACTTAATTGGAAAGATTATAGAAATCTATCAAGATGTCTTAATAGTTTTTTCAAAAGATAGATGAAGTCATATAAGTCATGTAAGGCAAGTGTTTGAAAGATGTCGAAGTATGGCATCTCTTTAAATTCAACTTAGTCAAAATTTGGAGTTGATGAGGGGAAGTTGTTAGGGCACATCATTTCAAAGGACAGGGTAAAGATTGATCCTGAAAGAGTGGAAGCAATTAAGAAAGTTCCTTTACCCCAAAATAAGAAAGCCCTTCAATCTTTCCTAGGAAAGATAAACTTTGCTACAAGATTCATTCCAAACTTTGCTGAAAAAGTAAAGCCCATTCTTAAGTTATCAAAGAAAGATGTTAAGTTTGAATGGTGCGACGAAGGAAGGAAAGCTTTTAAGAGTATCGAGGATGCAGTTGGAAGATCTCCTGTGTTGATAAGTCCTGATTATTCTAAGGATTTTCATATTTTCTGCTTCGCCTCAGAGGATGCTATTGCGATGGTTCTACTTCAAAAGAATGATGAAGGACAAAAACAACCGATAGCATTTATGAGCAAGGCATTGCATAGTTTAGAGTTAAACTATACTATCACGAAAAAGCAAGCCTATGTATTAGTGAAATCTCTTAAGCATTTCAAAACCTATGTTGGATACTCTAAGATAGTGGGTTATGTGCCTCACTCGCCTGTTAAAGATATACTCACTCAACAAGATTGCTTAGGAGTCGAAGGAAAGTGGGTTTCAAAGATTCATGAATATGACTTGGAAGTAAAACCCATTAAGTTGGTCAAAGATCAGGGTTTAGCTTAGATGTTGACAAAAGGTAATGAGCATGCATTGGATATCGTATGCCAGAGTAGTTCTCTAGCAGTTTCTACAATATTTCAAAGGTTAGAACAACATGATTGGTACTCAGACATTATTTAAGCCATAAAAGAAGGGCACCAAGGTTAAACACATCTAAGTACTGTATTATTCAAGATGAATTGGGGTGGAGGAACCTCGAAGGTTTAATACTTAGATGCATTGCAGAGTCAGAATCAAAGAAACTTATGACATAGTTTCATGACGAGTTTTGTGGGGGACATTATGCAACAAAAACAACAACCCACAAAATTCTTAGAGCAGGGTATTATTGGTCGACCATATTTTCAGATGTGCACAAATTTGTTAGAGGTTGTCAGCCATGCTAGTTGTTCACCGAGAAATAGAAGTTAATAGCCCTTTCGTTACAACTAGTAGTAGTTGAGGCGCCCTTCCAACAATGGGGCCTCGATTTTATCGGTCAATTTAAGGAAAATTCAAGTAATGGATATACTTGGATTCTGACCGCGGCAAATTCTTTTACAAAGTGGGTTGAAGATATACTCACCAAACGAGCAACCGACAGGGTAGTTATGGATTTCTTAGAAGACAAGATAATCGTAGGATTCAATGTGCTTGCAAAGATAACAACAGACAATGCTAAGGCCTTTAGTTCAATAGAATTTTCCTCCTTCTGTTTCAAATATGGTATTGTTCTATCCAGCTCATCCAACTGCAATCCCTAGGGAAATGGACTAGCAGAATCCAACAACAAGAATTTGGTGACCATCATCAAAAAGACAGATGTGGATAACAAGAAAGCGTGAGATAGTAAGATTAAGTATGTGCTTTGGGCTGACCGAATTACGATGAAGAGCGCAACAACGAAGAGCTCGTTCGAGTTAGTGTATGGATTAGATGTCACCTTACTAGTTCACCTCAAGCTTCTAGTGTATCATCTTATTCAGGGTTTCAGTTCGGGTAAGGATGCAATTTAGAATAGGATTGATCAAATAATTGAGTTGGATGAAACCAGAAGAAAAGCTTTCGATACGAGTATTAGAAATCAGGGTAAAGTCAAGAGGGCCTTCGACAAGTCATCTCAACCTAGGAATTTTCAGAAAAATGATATGGTGCTTTTGTGGGATAAGAGAAAAGAGAAGCCAGGCAAGCATGGGAAGTTTGACAGTTTATGGATGGGGCCTTATATCATTCATGACATGGCTGGTCCGAATTCTTTCTATCTCAACCAGTTGGACGATGAAAAGCTAAATCTGCCAGTGAATGGGTAGTTCCTCATGTTCTTCTTCAATGGTAAAATAGTTTTAGTCTAACCCTTCTTCCCTTCTGCTCCTTTTACTTCTTCAACATTTCATTTTCTTCTCTTTCATTTCAACATTATTTTTGTATATGTGCATGCAACTTATATTTTATTGATGGCATCTATAAATTTCATGTGCCACTGATAGTCTTTTTGGCGAGATATTTGTTATTGTGTAGATCACAGATTCTAGAGTTCTCGCATTCTTTCTAAAGATCAAGCACACATCCCCATATGGAGCTAGTCATTACCTCCTAGTTGCACCAAGAAGGACTTAGGATGATTCACAACGTTGAACAAGACACTTGTTCAAATTCAGAGTCCAAAAGTCCTATCGGGCATCATTGCACATTCATTTCTTCTTTTTCTATGCATGTTCCCCCCTGGGGGAATTGTATAAAATGAGTTAGCATGAGGTCTCTATTATGTAAAAGAATCAACTCACCTAAGATGTGGTTATTAGTACATACTCTATAGTGTTTTTTTCCACTTGGTCTATTATACCTTGCTTCGACGACTTATAATGTTCTAAGTTTTTTCACTCATACCTCCAAAGCTGGAGTGTGTCCTAATGGATGTGCCTTAGTGTGTTTTGTCTGAGTCTAGTGTCAAATGTATATTACCATGCTACTCATTAGTCTAGAGTCTCATGGACACACATTAGGTCCTTCTAGGAGTTTTTTAATGTAAAAAAACGTCCAAAAGTCGTTCAAATTCAGAGTCCAAAAGTCTTATCGAGCACTATTGCCCCTTCATTTTTCTTCTTCTTCTATGCATGTACCATACCCCCTGGGGGGAATTGTATAAAATGAGTTAGCATGAGGTCTCTATTATGTAAGAGACCCAACTCACCTAATATGTGGTTATTAGTACATACTCTAGAGTGTTTTTTTCCACTTGGCCCATGATACCTTGCTTCAACGACTTATAATGTTCTTAGTTTTTTCACTCATACCTCCAAAGTTGGAGTGTGTCCTAATGGTCGTGCCTTAGTGTGTTTTGTCTGAGTCTAGTGTCAAATGTATTTTACAATGTTAGTCATTAGTCTAGAGTCTCATGGACATGCATTAGGTGCTTCTAGGAGTTTTTTAACGTAAAATGTTTAGTTAAAACAACATTTTAGCTTGTAAATTCTTGTAATTGTTTAATAAGTTGTACTAGGAGGTGTTACTCACTTAGGGGAGTATTATATTCTAACTTGGAATACCCCCTTTACCTTGGTACCCCCTTTTCGAGCAAAATAATTTATTTTTACCCATAAAGATCAATTATTTCCTCAAAAAGGTGATTTAATTCACTTCCTATTTTTAAGGAAGCATGTTAGGGACATGTTTTTACCTTGTTTCTAGTCTAACTCTCCCTCACCGCTAGTTATGATCACTTGAGGTGAGTTGTGTGTAGTTGGAGTTGAGTGGTGCCAATCCCAAGGAGAGGTGCACACTCTCTCTTGAGTGGGTGGCACACTCTCCTTGATGGCATCAATCCCAAGGAGGTGTGCATACCTCTCAAGAGAGGTTTCTCCCTCGCTCTCCCTCAATCTTTGTGTTGTGGCGCCTTACCTCAATTCGCTGGAGATGTGGTGCATTCTTCCCTCACATGTGGCATTTGTCCACTTTAGTCAACTCACCCTCTACATTGGGAAATGTGTCCCCTTTGTGTATTTATGCAAGTCAACCCCTACTCATTTGGCTAATGGGAGTTTGGGCTAGCTTGAGTGTACTGCTATTGTAATACTATTTTGGAATAAAAAGACTTTGGAGGTCATGTCGGTGCTGTCTACATGTTGTGTGGATGCTATTTTGTCTAGTGCTTAGTACATGAGGTAACTGTAGGCTAAATTGTTGCAATTTATTTTCGTTATTTTGGCCTTTGAAGGGGTGTTATCACTGTGAGGGCTTCACCTTATTGACCAATATCTTATCACGTTCATTCATAAAGGGGGTTTTTTAATTATGAAAAATAGAGTTAATATATTGTAGGTATTGTGGGGGGGATGTAGGGTATGAGGGGGTTTATAGGAATTGGGGGTATAAAAAGGTTTATTTCTTAAAAAAAGGGATATATAGTAAAAGTAGGGTGTTTTTTATTGGAAAAATATATTGGGAGGGGGGTCAAACAAAAGGATTTGGAAAGGTATTTATCAATATCTAGTGAAATTAGGGGTATTCTTCAATATCCTACAGACGAACACGCTATGTCACAGGTTCATTGAGTGGAGACCCCGTGGTTATCACTCGGTAGGATAGGATCTTTTAAGCTAATTAACTTTTAAGATCTTATTGTTTTCTTACACTAGCGATTTAAGATTTGCATGTACTTTCGGTTGTATTGACATGTTATCTAAGTTTCTTGTGTAGGGAACACCACATTTAATGAATTGTTTGCAAGTATTTAGCTTTTACATGTTTCTCATCCTTGGAGAAGTGGTTGGGTCAGCCTTGAGCAACCTTCCACAAGCGTCCCTCAACACAATATCGAAGGACCCCATAGCCCAAAGGAGTTCCACATCTCAAGCTCTCTCTCTCTTTCTTCTCTATTATTCAATAGTTTCTGGTTACCTTTTTTTGCATGCAAAATCTAGATCTATGTTTTAAATCTAAAGCAAAAGTAGATCCTTTTGCATGCATGCATAGATCTACATTTCGCTTTCAATTATAAATCATTTAAGTAGATCTAGTCAAGAAAGTAATCTTTTAGTAAAATTTCAAAGCTAGATCTTAATATTAAAAGATAGATTCAAGATAAGAGCTTTATTTGTCATATTTAGGCAAGCTTAAGTGACCGTTGTTTGCTGTCCTAACAGCAAACAAAGAGTTGCTAGAACATCATTTATTATTGATTTCTAGTTGATTTTACTAACCTTGCATGTAGCTTTTTTACTTAGAATTTTTCAAGTTAGACTAACAACTTTTTGCAGGTTGTTCTAAAAGTGATTTGGCCAAGTTTCCCGCGAAATTTGCTTGCTGTTTTTCAGATTTTGCGAACAGGTAGAGAGAAGCTTTACCTGATTTTCATGGATCCTGGGCATTCGAGACCTCCCGGGGCGCCTACTCTTCATCCTCTTCACTCTTTCTAAGTATATGTAACTTTGAACGAGTTCTTAAGTTATAAAAGACCCACAAATGTTTCTCTTCGATATTGTAAACTTGAAGGAGTTAGTGGGATAACCCAATAACCCTCTCATCCTCCCCTACCCTAGGGGGATTGTCTCATTTTTTCATCTCTTTCTATTTTCTCTAATTAAGCAAGATAAAACTAACTAAAATATTCAAGATAATCCGCAAAACATTTCATTTATGCTTTTCTTTCAATCGGTAGTAAGAAGGTAGTGTTCTAGATTAGTTTTCATTTCCAAGTTTCTTCTTTTTCGCAAAGATTAATGAACCTTTCCCCGTCAAGATCTTAGTATGCTCTCTGCCCCGCGAGTTCAACTCGATCTCGACAAATCATAATAGATCTTGAATAGTGCGGACTAGTTTAATTAGATAACTTTTTCTATTTTTGCTCAATACAGGGATCAATACATGTTGATTACATGTGAGTTCAGGGGGTTGCCTAGAGATTAAATCTCGCCCTGTTCGAAGTCCGTGTATTTTCGCTTGTACCCGCTTGAGTAACAATAGTTAAAAAGTGACGAATGATAGATTAGTTTTAGTAATTAGATAATCTTTTTATTTTTGCTTAAGCTTACAATTTTGTCATTCGTGAGTGGATCAGATCCCATATCTATTCTTCTCACTTAATTAATCTCAGTGCAATCCAAGCAAAACCACTTAATTAATTAAAATTACCAAGAGCAATCCACAACTTTTATCTTGCAACTACATCTTTGGCGCTGGTCTTTATACTATCATTTCAACTTTTGAGCTCTTTTCATGGTTAAGAACATGTGTTTCCTCTTAAGAGGTCACAAGTTCAAATCCAGAGGGGGGTAGGGTATGTATACCTTCGTAGACTTTACCAGTCAAATCGCTGGGCGGAGGGGGGTCCCTTGTCCCATAAACAAGGGGGTCTCATACACCAATTTGGTGTGCTGGCTTGGCCGTGACCTTAAAAATAGATTATTATTATTATTATTATCTCATTAACATTTAGTTAGTGTTTTTTTTTTCCTCGGAAAAAAGCGTAATTCTATTCATCCAAAGAGAACCAAATTACATTCTATAGGTGCCTAATGCACGACCCAATCCTGGGTAGAATATCCCAAAGGGACACAAAATAGCTGGTTGGAGAGCCAAAAAAAGAAAAGACAGAAACATATAGCAGCCCTTAATAGGCCTGAAACTCTTATCAAGAGAGCTCGTCACATAAATAAAACCCCAATCAGGTAAACCCAAACAACCCCAGGAGGTTGGATGGACCAGGTCAGAGCGGTATGAAAACCATCACAAGTTGAACGAGTTGCAGCTACGACGAAGAACCCTAAAACAACATCAGTAAACCATGAACTGCACACCCACTCTTAGGACCTCAAGGTGAAGCCTCGCACCACATGCCCAATGGAAAGGACCTCAAAGTTCTGGCACAACCTCATCCAGATAGATAAAACATCAACGGTCACCGAAAGGGGCCAGATCTGGACATACATCAAACCTTGAACAACCGAGGAAACTAGAGGGAGAAACCACAAAAGGAGCAAAATATAACGCAAGGACCTCACACATAAGATACAGATCTAAGTAAAAGAAACCTTGGCATCATCCATGCACAGACACCCAATAACTAGACTGCATCTCGAACACAGAACCAGATCCACCCTCAAGGCAGACACCGAAGAAGTGACGAGGCACGAAGAGGATGCATACGCCAAAGAATCCAGCCCCGTCCTTGCAAGGAGAGAAAAAGGCTCCCTTCCGATCCTACTGTGGCAAAAAACTCAGATTTGTGAGAGGTCCTCAAGTCGTCGCACAGGAGCAAATCACCGCTGCCGCATAGGAGCAAACCATCGTTGAAGAGTCTGGAGTCTGCAACATCGATTGGCAACAGAGCAACACTAGGAGAGTTGGCAACTCCGTCGACCTTCTTTGAGAACCCTCGTTGAGAGAGGAGGAGCGAGATCTCGGGTGTGTGACTAGCGTTTCCCCTAGCCGCAGAGCCCCAACCCCCATCGACATTTAGTTAATGTTGTCATTCATGCTGCTAGAATAAAGTTATTTGCTTTGTTAAATTATTAACTACTAGATTTCTTGTATTTAGCATACTTAGCCTTAGCTTATTTTATTAGGGACTACCCCCCTTTGCTTTGCTAGGTGTTAGCCTAGACGGAGGAGTCAAGTGTTTGGTGATAGTAACTTGACTCGAGACTCGCTCCCAAGGCCACACCCAGTGAATTGAAGATTTCTTTCACATGACCCAAGGTGCAGATTAAGTGGCGACAACATTTTTGGCGTCGTTGTCGTGGATAAATCTTTTTATTCCTGGAATACGACTTTTGTTTTCCATTTTTGTTTTTTACTTTGTTTGATGCATCTTGTCTATTAGAAATTTGACTCGATCATTTGGCGACTCCGATGCAAAATATTTCTACAAGAAGGAATTTAGAGGGTCTGCTTAACTTCATTCCTGAACTTGAAAAGGTTTATAGAAGGAGGTTAAATATGCTCACTTCTCAAAGGATCCTTGATAATCTTGGATCCGAGTCTATTTTTGAAATTCAATTTTTGTTTACTAATTGTCAAGTAGAAATGGACGATTTATATGCTTCAATTGATTTTTTTTTCAATAAATTGATATCCTCTTGTTATTCTTGATAAAGCTTTGGATAAATTATCCTCTTTTCAAGGTAACAATGCTATTAGTGCAAAATCTCATATTAAAGCTTTTACTCATTGTGTCAATAAATGTTGTGCTAATACGCATTGTGTCTTTGGTAGAGTAACCATCGTTGGTTAGGACTCGAGAGTGATTTCTAGCTAAGAGTAGTTGGTGGTTAGGGTTTTGTTATGGTTTTCCTAGCTAGGGTTTGGAGAGATGAAATTGTACCAATTTTGTGATAACTCTATGGCATGTACTTGTACTTCATCTCTTGTGTATATATAAAGTTTTCCAAAGTTCCAAATATCGTGTGCTTCCAAATTTGATTTTTAGGTTATGTTATCTTCTTGATTGAGTAGATCCAACCCTTGTTCATGCTGATCTGACATAACATATAGTTGAATTGATTAAGTGATTTTAACACATATCTTGAAGATAGAGGAGCAGATTTATTGTTGTTACAACTTGTTGTAATAAGACATTTTAGATCTGTTATATCTCTTGAAAAGTGTGCCGTAATGGTTGTGGCATTGTGGTTTTGAAGTACACTTATATGGTATTTGTTCTCTTGGACTACTTGGTGAAATTGGGTTGAAGGGAAGTGAAATATTATTGTCGTAGTTTAATATTTCAGATCAGTTCCAAGGTTGAAAGTTGATAAGGAATAGATCTAAGAAACCTCAAGATTGAGGTGAAATATCTCAATTAGCATTAATTGCTATTTTAGAGAGGTGGTTTGATTGAAAATACTCTCTTGGTGAAGACTCAAGAGGGAGTTGGATATTTCGATTGTTAGTTGGGAGAGGTGCTTGACTTAGTACATGATGATTGGGTGTGAAGCTCTAGGGTGCTTTGGAGAAGCACTTGAACCCTAGAAAGGTTGTTCTACTTTATTTGTTGTTGATCTTGATTTGAGGTGTACTTTAGGTTTGTAGCATGACTGCTCTTGGCCTTTAGAGAATGACACGTTGGATGGTGCTTTCAATTTCAAACTTTGAAAGTTCAGGGTGCAAATGATTTTGGAGGAAGCTATAAGATTTGGGAGCATGTTGACAAAGAGATAGTTGCACCCATTGATTTGAAATCGTTGATTGTTCATGTGAAGAAAGAGGCCAAGGCAATGAGACTCGTCTTTGATTTGGTGAAGGACCACTTCGTCCTTCACATTGTAGAAAAACGACTAGTAAGGAAATGTTTGAGGATTTGATTGGTATATATTAGATTTCTTGTGTCTCTAAGCAAATGCCCTCGAGGAACAAGCTTTTAGTCATCAACATGGTGAGCTACCTGGCCAAGGTCACATAGTTAAGAGATTAGTTGGTTTCCAAAAAGATGAAAGTGGTGGATAGGTAGTTAGTGTCCATTACCTTAAATGGACTTGCTCGATCTTGAAAGCCTTTTGTCTAAGGTGTTTGTAGTTGTGAGAATGTTGGATTTTCAGAGTCTTTGGATAACCTTGTGCTGGAAGAGATTATTGTTGATTTTAACCTTGTACAATATTTATTGCAAACAGATATTCAGTAAAAGAACATAAAAGATACAATGGCAAATACAAACACTATAGAGAGATTTTTCCCTTGGAAACCCAAACCAGGAAAACCAACATATTCTATATTTTCATTGTGTTACATTGTTTACAATACAATATATATATAGGAGCCAACGACATCCAAAACCCTAACCCAAATGACTTGGATTAGTCAACAACCCTAATTCCTTAACCGGAAATAGAAAACCATTGACAAAGAAACCATGTGCTGAAAAACCACTTAAATATGTGACACGTTTCTCGAGGCAGAAATTTTTTCTTGGGGGCGTGGGTGGCATTCGCCCCCCTACACCTTCCCTGTGCGCCCGACGCAACACTCATACACTACTACTCGTGCAAAGAATATAACACATACCCAACAATTATGTTGGAATCTCGTTCCTTACAAGAAAATGAATTACAAGAAGCAACCTTCGTTGGGAGGATGAAGAAGGGAAGCAAGAAAGGGAACAAGAAGGGAGGATGATTCAAGTTCAAGAAAGAAAGATTCGAGCAAGGTGAAATTTTTTAGGTGTCACTAGTTGGGACATTATGCAAACCGGTGTTCGAAGAAGAAGAAAGGGAAGGCCAAATAGGTTGTAGTTGGTATTGTAGTAGGAGTGCATGAGGTATCATCCTAGTTTGAGACTGCCTTTTCCATGGTCTATTGTTTATCTTCTAACACTGTGTCAAGTGTTGGATAGTATGTGGACAATGGGGCATTGAGACATTTGACTTATGATATAAAAATTTCAAGTAAGCTTCAATAGCAAGAGGGAGGTATGTGTGTAGAGTTGGATGATGATGTTAGATATCCTGCGAAGGGATGGGGCTTCATTTTTTTTTGGATGTGGTTAGGTGATGTTCTTGAGTTGAATGATGTTTTGTTTGTTTCTAGGTTGCTGAAAAATCTTCTTTCAATTTCTTGTATGTCATTGCTTCAATATAGAGTTGCATTTGAAGGACAACATTGCACTATCAATGATTGTGGTCTAACAAGTTTGAGGAATTTTGCTAGAGGTGTGTGAAATGGTGGCCTTTACAGGGTGCTTGCTGATCTTGTGGCATTTGTACATTCTAGTGAGAAGCTAGAGAGCCTTCTAGCTTTGAGGAGGCCTATGAGAAGCATCTATGGAGGGATGTCATGGAGACATGGGTGTGTTTTAGAGTATAGGGACATGGTTGTTGGATTCTTCTCAGGGGGAGAGAGTTGACCTTGATATTACTCTTGCTTAAGGTTTCTCTTAGAGAGAGGGAGATGACCTTGTTGAGGTTGTTTGCCATAGGTTTTGAGGTGCATGGGCAAGATACCCATGATTGTTTTGAGGTTTTGAGGTTTTTAGCCATAGGTTTTGAGGTGCCTTGATGGAGGATGATGTTTGGGTTGATTCTCAGATTGTAGCAGGTTCAAATTTGTAGATGACAGTTTTGGTTGAGTTGTAGAGGGAGCGAAGGGAGCACATTGGTGTTGGTGAAATCACTTTGCTCATAAAGAGGGAGTGTTAGCTTTGGGTGTTACTTTGGAAGTGTTTTTACCATGCTTTGGGGAGCTTCATTAAATGTGGGGTGCATGGTGTGTTGATTACTCTTGGTTGTACTATGATGGACATGCACATTGTATATCATTGATATATGATATTCATTTTCTATTTGGGTATAATGGTATAGGCCTAAACACTTGTCTTGGGTTGATGTTAATGTGTGAGTCTTATTTCCTTGGGTTTGTCAATCACCTCGGGTTGCTCAATATCCCTACCAAATGGTTGACCTTAAAATATCATTTCTTAGGAAAAGGAATATAGTATCAAAGAAATATTCCAAATATATTGTTAAATACAAATAATTTGAAAATAATATAGATAAAATGTTCGATGGAAAAGGAAAGGGAACTAATATATAGCTTTTGGTTACCAATGCCATTTTGGGATTCACAAACCAGATGAGATACCAAGCAAGAAATACTTGTACCCACAAATTCATCTCGGCACTTCTATTTTTCATTCATTAACAAGATACAAAGACTATATTTGATTGCATAATGATTCATCTTTGAATTTCTCACTCGCCTGCGTATCAACTACCTACTAATAGATGGTTGATAGAATAACCACTTGTCTAGTAGAGCCCTGATTGGACCAACATGTAATCTACTTAACTAATCTTAAATATAGAAAGCTTCAGATATTCATGTTCTTTTCTAAAATGCTGGTTTAACCTTTTAGTTATTGATATGCTCCAAATCTCAGAGTTAGCTCCTGTGTCTTGTGCTACTCACTAAAGGATATCTCATAGGAAGCTTTATGGCAATGTCCCATGATACTTTATGAAGTCTATATACTTGTCTCCATCGCTGCAAGTTCTTCATGGTTTCTCCCATCTGACATAATACTAAAATCTGCATTAGACATTAACGAAGACATAATAATGCAATCCTATCTTTTTGCAAAGACATGCTCCTGACATGGCTGTGAGTTCTGTTTCTTACTGTTATGTCAATGATTTTCGATACTTTTTGACAGTTTTTGTATACTACCTCTTGGACCTTATGGTTTATTAATTTGGAAAATTTTATTGATTTGGCAGCGCCCCCTTTTTTTCAGTCTGAAGATGGGCATCCCCTCAGCAGCAAAAAGAGCTCTGAAGCTATCTGTTTTAGCACTCCCTTTCTCTATCTTAATGTTTTTCCTGCATGACAATCTATATGGTAATGGAATGGGAACTTTCTTGAAGCAGCAGGTTGTTTTCTTTCTTGGGGCATATTTCATCACGTTTTGCTGGGAGCTCATACATCACCTAATTCAGGTCCTCATCTTTGCAACTTACACTATGGTTTCTATAATTAATTTATGTTGTCTGTCCATAATAGTTGCTAATATTTTTACTTTTTGAATTCTGGGAGTGATATCTCTAGCAGGTTACCGATGTTAGTTTTTGAGTATACTAGTAAAAATTCAAGTTATTAGAGTTATAGAAGCTGATCATGAGGCTTCTTTAAAATTTTCTGTCTGAATTTTGTCATTCTCTCTAGGTAGTGCACACTCGAAGGTGTGTCTTTGCCCCCCCTCAAGGTTCGGCTGCTGCAGAAACAAATCCAACCGATCCATTGCTTGTGGCATTGGAAGAGAGTAGTCGCAGATCTTTGGCTCAATATCTTGCTTATCTTGATCTATGTATGGTCTCTGAGAATAATGTGGACAGTTGGCGCCGGGCTGCCTTTTTTGAAGAGACTGGAGAGACCTACAAGAGAATTATATATGCGTGTTTGAGACCTTTGGAGCATATGGCAACAAAGCTACTTGAAGGCTTTGACGGTTCATCTGTGGATAAGACAGCAGATATTTTGTCTCAGCAGATGCGTTCACCAACAGATCGCCCACTTTATGAGAATGTAAAAGAAGTTTTAAATGATTTCCAGGTATTTCTTACTTTTTGTAGAATTTTCATGCTTTTGTTGGTTGGTTTGCTTCATTAAGAGAGAAAAATGCTTAAAATAGTGTGAGAATCTTGATTTACTCTTTCTATTGGGGTGGTGTAGAAAATTCTGATATCTTCTATCAATCATTACATTGAGAATCCTATAATTCTTGCTCTTTTGTTTGGTTCTCATTCTCAAAAAATTAATACACTTTATTGTTGACACCCTTTAATAATTTCCACTTTGAAATTAACCTCCACTGATATCTTTAGACGTAGACTTTATATTTGTTGATATGCCTTTCAACAATCAACATAATTCCTGTTCTCTTTTCTTGAATTGACTATAGTTACAGTACTTGCCAAGACCTGGTGCATCTTGGCGAGTGAACTTTGCTTGGCCCATAGTCCTGTAGTTGGTCAAATTCGTAAGTCAACTTGGAGACTTGATGAATCCAGTGCACAATTGTTGAATATGAGGAAACATGGCAAAAAATGCCAGTCATGAGTTTTGGCCAAGTTTCAATGTGTCTTGGCATGCTAGTAAGTTTTTCTAAATTTACCAAGTTATTGCTGAGTTTTTTTAAGCCTTATTTTAATATTTTATTTAACCCCCACGGAAAACCTCACGGGTAAACCCAAGGGATGCTTTTGCACAATTCATGGATGGTATCTCTAGTAAACCCAGCGGCATGGATTAGTGCATCTAACCAAGGGGAATTTGAACCAGGCACCTTCTGGCATGGAACTAGCATAAGGCCCAGCAAGTTAGCAACATTGCTAACATTTGGTTGAGCTAACCCCTTGGGCTAATTTTCCATGCCATTTATTTCTTAACTCTTCACTTTCATTTGCTGAGATGTTTCCAAGTCCAAGTCATGTTGCTTTGCTATCTATTTGACCCTATTTTTGCCAGGTGCAGAAAATGAGTCTAGGGGTTTGCATTTAGTTGCTGTTGGAAATTTTTTCCTTGTATGCTTGAATTATGATAGGAAATTTTTACATTCAAGGATGTAGTACTATATTCCTACCCTGCAGCTTGGTCTATACCACTCTTGTATTGTAACATTGCATGCACTATAATCATTGCATGGACACACTGTGGGATGTATTCTATAATTTGGTCTCTACCACCCTTGTATTGTAACATTGCATACATTAGAATCATTGGATGAACACACTGTGGGATGACTTCTAATAGTTATTGAAATCGAGTCTACCCATTCTCAACCTGAAAATACGCAGGGGTAAAATCAGTGCCAATGATTTGCTAGCCTTGAAGCTTTTTGTGAGTCCATATACAATCATCATATTACTTGATTCAAATCAATTTTCTACTTGAATAGCTAACTCTTTAGCCTATAATGACAGTCAGCTGTATTTACCCCTTTTTAAAATTACTGTCATTTTCTTTAATTAGCTACTTGCTTGCTAATGCTTCTGAATGGATAATTCCTCGTGGATGCAAAATTTGCAATGATCAATAGTTCTATGTTTTCTTCGCTGCCCTTGAGGAAAATTTTGCAGTAGACAACCAAGGAAAATCTAATATGATCTATAACTTTAAAAAGCAGTGTGTGATATTCTGTGGCATTGCTCTATCTCTTCGTCTGTTTCTACGAAGGAAGAGATTTATACAGGGAAGGGGTTAATCACATGGAAGTTAGAACTCTTCCACTTGTTGTGTTGTCAGTTTACAACCCTTGTACGAGGAAGTGCAGTAGAAAATGTTTAACCTTGAGGACAAAAGCAAATATTTGTTACTATGTCTCAAATCTAATGGCACAAAAATTAAAATATCTTAGGGGTTAAGGGATTTAAAACATCCGCATGAAAAGTATATTTACAAGCTGCTTGGGGAGTAGTAGAAAACAAACCCTTGTACGAGGAAGTGCAGTAGAAAATGTTTAAACCTGAGGTCAAAAACCAATATTTGTTACTATGTCTTAAATCTACTGGCACAAAAATTAAAATATCTTAGAGTCAATTTACAACCCTTATACGAGGAAGTGCAGTAGAAAATGTTTAACCTTGAGGACAAAAGCAAATATTTGTTACTTTGTCTCAAATCTACTGCCACAAAAATTAAAATATCTTAGGGGTTCAGGGATTTAATGTTGAAATATTGTAACTTCGAAGAATATTCTAATTATATTTGAGTTATTATTGTATAGATCAAATCCCCTTTTGTGGATTGATCAGGTCGGGTCTTGTATAAGATCAAATCCCGTTTTGTGGATTGGTCAACATGTATTTGTATGGTGGTATTTGTAAAGTCTGCCCCTAGTAATTATAAAGTGGTTTTAGCCACTTCGAGGAGAAGTTGGCTCCACCAAGTGAAGAGACACAACCCTAGCGCCACCTCACAACTTGTATTTATATGTGAGGATGGTGTCTCACTTGAACACACTCATTCTCTCACTCACTCACTCATCTAGTGTGCATATCTTGAAGGAAGTTGCAATTGCAGGAAGAAGTCTAACGAAGGAGAAGAGAGGCGCATGCTTGGTCTTGGTCTGTTTTTGGTGTTTTGGTCTGATCCAGGTGGATATCGGTGGCCACCCACCTTTTCCGACTGGCTCAAAACAGTTTTCTGGCAATTTTGGCAATTTACTATTTTTAGCAGGTTTTAACTTCCGGGGCCATTTTGGGGGCCTAAATGAAGGTTTTTTGAGATCGAGGTTCTCAATGATAGCCGAAGGCATGATTGAGGCCCCAACATGAATCTCCTCGACGATACCTTTCCAACGAGCTATCACACGCCTAAAATGGAGATCGTATGCAAAAGTTACGACCCCGGGAAGTTGATGTACTAACTTGCCCAAACGGGGCCCACATGACTTTTGGCGCTTCATCTCCTAGG
>ML784301.1:70140-104413 GCA_009831015.1 Picea engelmannii | reverse complement strand
ATTTTGTCACAATGATAGCATTGTACAGATGAGTAGTCCCTTTCCTTTTGTTGTCCTTTCTTCTAAAATCTCCTTGGATGAGATTCTTTATGATTGAATTTGTTTGACTGTTGAGGCTCTTTATGAGTCTCCTTTTGGAAGTAAGGTTTCTTCCACCCTCCTTTGGTGTGAGTAGCTAGGGCTTGATCATCATCTCTTGCTAGTAACGCTTCACGATTCGCTATTCTTGTTTCTTCTTGGATGCAGTCTTCCCATAGACTATCAAACTTCAATTTCTCCGTTCTGGCACATATCGTTTGGATGAATGCATCACAAGGTCTTGTGAGACCATTTAGGGCCGTCATTATGAGTTCGTCTTCGTCTATGGTATCTCCAATAGCTTCTAGTTGTTCTTTGAATTCTGAGATTCTGGAGAAGTATTCCTGAATCGTTTCTCCTTTCTGCATCCTTGTATTCTTCAGTTGAGTTCTTAGATTCATCTTCCRGTTTATGTTCTTTCCTTCATATAGTCTGGTCAAGGCATCAAACATTTCTTTCAGAGTCTTCTTAGATGACACATAAGGAATCAGGTGGTCTTTGATTGAATCTGCAATGATTCTTTTGGCCCTGATTGTGTCCTTTTGATGCTTTGCCTTTTCTGCAGCATCGACGGGTTTCGGTACTTCTTCTTTGACGAATCTTGCTAGGTCATTCTCTTCAAGAATGAGGTCAATCCTGTACTTCCAGACATGGAAGTTTTCCACTCCTTCTAGCTTGTCAACAAGCTTAACGCTTGCAGACATCTTTGCCTGGAGCTAGGAAAATGACCAAAAATGAAAGTGCTCAAAAGCAAAATCTGAACTTACCAGGAGGTGCGCTTGGCTGAGGCGAGTGGCCTGGTGTGTTTGGATCCAAATTCGATCTGCGGATTTCTGGACTGGTGCTTCTGGTACCTCTGGTACCTTTGGTACTTTTGGTACACTAGTTTTTGGGTACTTTTGGTACTTTGTGAAACTAGGGTTTCACTTTCCGGGAGATCCAACCACTGAAAAGGTGCGCTGAGAGTGCCAAAGTGATCCTTAGGGGAGGGCACACTTTTCTAGATTGTTTTGGGGCTGAATAGCTTCACCATCAAAAAGCGCTAATTTTCATGTACGGCAACAGTGACGTTTTTCACTCTTGTGAAAGATGCTTCCTTCAGCTTGGCTCTGATACCATGTTAATGTTTAAGCCATTATTATAGTTGTTTTCATTTCATTAGATAACACTAGCATAATCCAAGATCACTGAGAAATACACAATCACAAGAGACACAACATTTATCCTAGGAAACCCTCTAGGGGAAGAAAACCCAACAAAACTTCCTTAATATAGATAGCCAATACAATGACAAGAGATCTCTTAAGCTAATACAGAAAGTCCTCTCCCAGATATGCGCCACTCTCTCTCCTCCTTCTCCAGCAGATCCTAAACTTGTCTCTCAATGAGCAAGTGAGTTGTGTCTAAGTGAGGCGCTAGCCTCCTTATTTATATTAGACTGGCACGTGTGAAGTGTCTCTTCACTGGCAGGGTCGACTTCTCCAACTAGGTGGTTATAACCACCTTAATTACATTATGGGGCCTCTTTAATATCTGCTGGGGTCGACTTCTTATTCTGCCTATTATAATTATCATTTGACCAATCCGCAAAAGGGGATTTGGTCCTATTAGAATAATCGACATGATCAATCCACAATGGGGATTGATCCAATGAATAATATATCAAATAATAATAAGAATGCTCTTTGCAGTTACATTATTTCAACAGTAATGATTGAAGAAGTGGTGCAAGCTAAGTTCATTGAGGAGCGCATTGTGCAGGCCAAGGGAGCTTAATCTTAAGGTGAGGGGGCGTCCTTTACCCCATGAAGGTTGGGACATGTTCCTTTGGGATAACCTCGACCTCCTTGATGTTGCCCTTGATAGGGCTTGGCTTGGTTCCAACTCCACCCTTCTCCCTCGATTCAGGACTATGGGTGATTCGCTTCAGGCCCTTGGACCAATGTGGAAGGTTTTCTCTGTTCCCAACAAGATCTTCCTAGATGAAGTCTCACCAGATCTTAGGTTGCAGAGCTTAAATGCTCTAGGGAACTAGTTATGGTAGACACATAGGGAAATGGGTAGTTGTTACGAATCTTTAAGCGGTCATTTGAAACTCCTTCCCACCCAATTGGGAACCCTGATTTGGGGCTTCCAAATGATAGGTCCAGTGGGAGACACAACACGATGGGGACATCTCTATTGGCTATTGGAATGACAATTGATATTTTTGGTCATTGTTGGGTATTATGTATGATGCTCTTGGGTCGTTGGACATCCTCTTCATTTTTGAGACTCATGCTAGCCTTGTCTAGCCCCTCTTAAACATTGCAGGTTACCATTGGTTTTTAAAGATTTAGGAGATGAGGTGCTTGAGTGGTGTTAGAGATTCAGGTGGAGTAGCTTGTTTGACAAGAGACTCCCTTTAGAGCATAGTTTCTATGGTTGCCACATATGAATTGCCAGATTTATGTGGATTCGGGTTAGAGGTGTAGCTCCTCTTTCCCTAGAGACATTTACATCGTAGTTTGCTATTTACCCCCAACCTCATCGTTGTTTGCTATTTCTAGTGACTTTGATGGGAACCCCTACTTGGATTTGTATATCGACATCACTTAGTACTCGATGATTGGGGAGGTCATCCTTATGGATGACTCCAAACCTCTCTCCATGACAGCTTTGAGGATGCCTTATGTGTTTTGGAGATAGATCTAGAGGTAATGAGATTTCAAAGATTGTTGGACGATGCTTTGGGGCCCATTACAACTCATGGAAAACACCTTTTATAGCTCTGGGAATCTCACGAGTTGTTGATATTGAATGGTCTTTCCTGTTTCTTGGATTCCCGTCACTTCATATGCTTCCCACATGGTGAGGGAGCTATTGTAGTGGATTATGTCATGTCCAGCTAGAACCTACTCCCATTTGTATGTCATTTTTCGTACCTCCATTATCTTAGTTGATCATGGCCTTCTATCATTCTCCCTCCGCGTCGACCCCCTCCCTCTCCCAATACCATTACCTTTTCAATGAGTGAGACTCGGATGCATTCTCAAACAACCTCTACTAGATGCTTCCTTTTGGATCCCAATTCTCATCTCTCAACTCTGCATTCGCCAAGTACAAATGTTTCTCATGCACCATTTGGGAAGCATCACTCAAATCATATCCCCTCGGTCCACTTCCTAATCCTTTGATCTACCATTTGGGAAGCATCCTTCAAATCATATCCCCTCGGTCTACTTCCTAATCCTTTGATCCACCATTTGGGAAGCATCCCTCAAATCATATCCCCTTGATGGTATGATGTAGAGTGCAAAGCCCTCCATAACCAATTACAACATGACTTTTCTCATGATCGTCGTTCTTATCTCAACCTTAAAACTCTTACTGTTGCCTCCTTCGCAACAAAATGCCTCTTCATCTTATTGAGGAGATGTTATTTGTGTGCTTCCCTTGTGCATTCCCTAAAAACCTTCCGACGACCCATCTTCCCCTGTCATTCCCTCCCATTGAATCTAGATCCATGTTCCATGTTTTCTCCTACCTCCACTCCATATGATGTCCTCGGGTAGCCCCCAGTCAACTCTCTCGTCCCTCTTGCTATTTATTTTCATACCATGACATTTGGGAGGTAAGTTTGGGTGATGAATATCAACAAAGTCATTGATGCGAAAGGGTTTCAAACAAAGTTCTTTAAGCATGGTCTTCAGGTTTTGGATGATCTGCTGGTTGACTTGTTTAAAAGTATTTTATTTATACAGGTTTTCCATAGTCTTGGTCACATCACAATACACGCGATCCATAAACTAGGCACCACCACGGATTAAAAAAATGATCATGGTGGGCCACAAATTTTCAAAGCTCTATCCCATAATCCTTCATATGAAGCTTTGTAGGGAGCTTGAAGGGAGACACCTTAGTTGCTAGGGAAAAGATGATCCTTACACTCTAAGCCATCATTGAAGAGGCATGGCATTGCTCTTCGAAAGACTATTTTTGCTTTGCAGACTTTTGGAATGCCTTCAACTTTGTTACCTGTGATGCCCTATTCCAGAGGCTCATAGACATCGACATTTCTGTGAAGTTATTGATCGCCATCATGCACTTATACAAGTCGGTCCTTGGTCGTCTCCACACTGCACACATGATGTTAAATAGTGGTGCCCCATGTGCCTCACCTTATTTGGTCCTTGGAGTACCATTGGGGTCAAATAGTGGTGCCTCCTGTGCCTCTCCTTATTTGGTATTTACATAGACGAGCTAGTCCTTTCTGCATGATCATATATAGGATGATGATGGGTGTCTCCTCCACGAGGTCTTGATATCGATCTTGCTCTTGGTTGACGATGTGGTCCTCTTGGTGTTATCCCCGTGGGGTCTGCATAGATAGCTAGATGCTTTAGTTCTTTTTTGCCATCTTTGGCAATTGATATAGATTTTAACCTTGTACAATTAATTACTGCAAACAGATTGTTAATAAAAACAAAAAAGATACAATGGCACACATGCACATTACACAAAGATTTGACCTTGGAAACCCAAACCGGGAAAACTAACAATCTGTTTAGAGACGCACCTCTAATATTTTATTCATCATATATCTTCATTTACAATACAATATGTATAGGATCCCCCTTAATCCATCGACTCAGATCAGTAAAAAACACTAATTCCTTAATTGGAATTAGAAAACCATTGGCGAAAACTGTGTCGAAAAACCGCTAAAAACAGACGTGACCCCGTGAACATGGAGGCTCTATCCACTTGTTTTCTTTGCATACAAGGGCTACATGATTACATAGTCAACAATCCAGGGCAACGATGCCCATTGTTTCTCTACACCAGGAAAACTTCTCGGTGCTCCTAGACTTTGTCAATGAATCTACAACATTCTTCAAAGTGTGCACCTTCATCAACAACACCTTCTTGTCTTCAACCATGTCTCTCGCAAAGTGATAATGAACATCAATATGCTTTGTCTTTGAATGATAAGTTGGGTTCTTTGCCAGGAAGATTGCACTCTGAGTGTCACAATCTATCCTTACAACTTGCTGTACCAACCTAATGCTTGAACACAATGTTTGTAACCATACTGCTTCCTTGCTTACATGAGTGGCTTCCATGTATTCGACTTTTGTAGTTAAGAGTGCCATTACAACCTGTCTTTTTCTCATCCAAGGGATAACTCCTCCAAATAGGTTTAACACATACCCTCTTGTAGGTCTTCTACGATTTGGATCTCCAGCCTCTGCATCAACAAACCCAGGTATGTCCAACACTCTGTCCAATCCCGGTCTTCCTTGGTAGCACAATCCATAACTAGCAGTGCCATGCAAATACCTAAAAACCCTCTTTATTGTTGTCTAATGCTCCTTCCTTGGTTTTGACATATGCCTTCTCAAAACTCCCATTGCATGTGCAATCTCGAGTCTAGTACAGACCATTTCCTACATCAAACTGGCAATCACACTAACATACAGAACACGAGACGTGTCCTCTTCCTCTTCCTCTTCCCGTGTCTTGGGACATTGACCCACATATAACTTTACCCCTATAGGAATAGTAGACCTGATCGGTTTACATTCATGCATATTAAATCTTTGCAATATTGTCTCGACACATTTCCTCTGATTTAACCAGAGTTTCATGTTTGCTTGATCTCTTTTAATTTCCTTGACCAAAATGAAATTTGCAGCACCAAGATCCTTCATGTCATATTTAGAGGACAAATGAGTTTTTCGCGTCTTGGATAATTTCCTTGTCGTTTCCTATCAATAGCATATCATGCACATACAAGACCAAATAAATAAGATGATCACCAATTAATTTGAAATACACACAGTGATCCACTTTGCTCCTTGTGAAGCCAAGTCCCAACATATATGTATCAAAATTCTGATACCACATCCTTGGTGATTTCTTTAACCGATACAGGGAATTTTTCAGCTTGCATACCAACTCTTTCTTTCCTTTCACAGCAAAGCCTTTTTGGTTACTTCATTTAGATTTCTTCTTCTAGATCCTCATGTAGGAATGTCGTCTTCACATCCATCTTTTCTACTTCAAAATCAAAAGCAACAACAAGAGATGGAAGAAATGTAATAGAAGTTAGCTTGGCAATAAGAGAAAAAATTTCACCAAAGTCAATTTCCTCTACTTGGGAATAACCTTTTGCTACTAATCGAGCTTTGTATTTCTCAACTTTATCTTCTACATTCAAATTTTCTTAAACACCCATTTGTTGCTAATGGGCTTTCTTCCAGTAGAAAACTACACTAGATCCCAAGCCTCATTCTTGTCCAAGGCTGCCATTTCTTCAACCATGGCCTTTTTCCAGAGTTTTCGATCCTTTGAATCCACTGTCTCCCTAACAGTTCCAGGATCATCATCAGTAGTAAACAAAGCAAAATTTGAATGAAAATTAGTTGGAGTATACCTTTATGGTTGCCTTATTTCTCGAACTGATCTCAAAACTAGATTATGAGGATTTTCTTCTTCTGATTCCTGTTCTTCTGTAGAGTTTGATTCATTACTCTTCAACTCAAACTCTATTTTCTCTAGTGCTTCCTCCTTGGTAGGACTTCCTGTTTGACATCTTTGATTTCTCTAAATACCACGTCTCAGTTATACACTACCTTCTTAGTTTCTAGGTTCCAAAGCTTATAACTTTAAGACCATCTTTATATCCAATAAAGATACACTTTTCAACCTTTTTATCTAGCTTACTTCTGTTTTCCTTTAGAACGTGAACATAGGCATCACAACCAAATACCGTGAGATGTGTAAGAGAGGGTTTCTTACCAGTGCATACCTCGTGTGGAGTCTTGTCATTCAACGCTGATGAGTGTGATCGTTTGACTAGGTACAGGCAACACCCATTGTCTCGACCCATAATTCCTGTCGTAACCCGACACCACTGAGCGTGCTCCTTGATTTTTCCATCAACCTCTTGTTCAACCTTTTTGTAACTCCATTCTACTGAGGCGTGTATGGAGTAGTCTGCTGCCTTGCTATATCGCACTATTTACAAAATTCTTCATATTCGTTTTCGTAGAATCTCCAACATTATCCGTCCTCAACACCTTAATTTTCTTCTTTGTCTGATTCTCAACAAGAGCCGTAAACTCTTTGAATTTGTCAAAGTCTTCAGATTTCTTACTGAGGAAATAAATCCATGTGTTGCTTGAGAAGTCATCTGTAAATTAGACATAGTACACATATTTTCCTAGTGATGGAATTGACACAGGTCGAAACACATCACTGTGCACCAACTGTAAAATTCCCTCTTCCCTCGTTTCACTAGAGGGGAGTCTTACCCGATTTGCTTCTTGTTATCTCTCGAATTCTCCCAACCTCTCCAAGGGAAACCTCAAGGACACGAACAAGCGGGCCACCCACTATCACCTCAATGACCTTGCCTCTGCACTTCTAGGCTAGGATCACTAACCTAAGAAGGGAATCTCGTATGGTCAAGCTAGGTCCTATCCTTGTAAATAAAGAAGGGTGAAGACATGGACTAGCATTGAGTCAGTTATAACTTCTTGAAAGGTTTGATTCAATGAGACAAAAGAAGATAATATTGGATGACGTTCGTACACAATCTATCATTCATCAACAACCCAAATGCCAAACAGTGAAGTGTATCTTATGCATCAAAAGTTCATTCATTAAAGATTATTCTTCCATGGTCATTCAAATGCTTGTAAACCAAAGATGTTCTAGGCAAGACCAAAAAAGGAAGAAAGAAAACTTCCAGTCAAAGGTGTGCCTTATGCCACAGCCCTCAAATATACCTGTAGGCTCGGATGCTCATAGTACGAGAGGGTAATCTTCTTGAATGTTGTGTTCGGTGTACTGTAACAGTTCGACGATTGAATGGTTAGTCTTGGTATGCCTAAGAGAGTTATGATATACTTAAAGGTATGTGGAAGTGAAACTTCGGGTTCAGGTGTTGTCTAATGCAATACTACTCGAGTGGGTACCAACAGGGGTTACATGGACTTCCAACATGGTGAGGCAAAATCTCAAGGCAATGCTCTAAACTCTCATGTATCCCTGCGTGTATTTGCTCCCAAACCATAGTTTTAAATGGTCAACAATAACTCCCTGTCGTTATTTATAGACGTCAAGTGCACGTCTCCAACCTAGATTACTAAGGGTCTTTTCCAGAATCATGACATCCAACATAGCGTAAGTTCTCAACATGAAGTACTTCGTTATTGGTTTAAACATTCACATCAATCATCATTATTTGTTAGACATTTACCATTGCTCATCCATGAATTTTAACAAAGCATGAAATCCAATATAAATTGTGCTGAATCCTTTTCCAAGCATTCCAACATATCACTTGCAACCATTAACGATATTATAAAGCATTCAAAGTAAAGTTTGACCCATAATCATGGAGATTAGCTCATAATTATTTCATTAAATCACTTGCGAATGATCCATATATAAGTTTGCTAAGCAAGATCAATGCATCACACATAAAGGGAAAGAACCAATAATTCAAATACTCCACTTGTGATCAAACTTCATAAAAATGACTTGAGCATTTCAAAAGGTAACATTAGTTGACCATGAATATTTCCTTTTGATATTATGGCAAATATTTTTCCAATGTTATGGTAACATGTAATGTCATCAAGCATGTATAACATTTCCAATTATTTTATCCAATGCTAAATGAACCATCTTGCAATAAAGCCAAGTCAATTAAATACTAAAGTTTGATTTATGCCTTTACTTGTTACCCACTCATTAATAATTTATAGAACTATTGAACATGCGATCCCTTTCTTTTGCACCAGTTCTATTTAATTTCAAGATGTCTAGCACTATGTCACTTTACCATTAACCATTCATAAAGAAATACCTTCGTGATTTTTTTCAGAATCTGATAAAAGGAGAAAGCGGTACCCAGGTGAGGTAAAGATTGAAATAAATCCCTTTGTGTAAACCCCTTAACTTATAGATTTGTGATCGAACCATCATAATGCTACCATGGTGCTCTAGCGATATCAGGTAGAGGTGAACATATAATATTATGAGAGTGTTTTCTAGAGGAATCTTAGGTCGCTTGAGTTTCTCAATATGGTTGGAGGGATGAGAAAAAGCTATGAGCAAACAGATCGGGATGAGAACCCATAATGGTGACACAAATTAGATTTCCACGTGCCCAGTCATCAACAAAATCACTAGATAAAAGCTCTGCTTTGTATCGAAACCATTTTCCTTTACATATATAGAGAAAGGAGCCAAAATAGGGTCTTTCCTTGCGTGGGAATGAAACGAAATATGATTATCTTGGTTTGGTTTGAATGCCTGGATAACTTGGCAAAGCAACTTTGTACCCCACCCACGATTTTGGAAATAACTTGCTAGACAAGGATGAAATTTAGAATGATACGATGGATTAAAATTTGGATATGGAAACAACTATGTGACTGACTTATCTCAGATCAAAAAGTGAAAACCCTTAATGGATTCGAACGGAAATGGGTTGGATTTTAGACTGATTAGGTTTCAAAATGGAATATTAGCCCCTAGATTTGTCCACACAGTGTTGAAAAATAGCGATAGGTTAATATACTTAGAATACAGTTTGCAACCATGCTCAAGGTTCGAACTACTGAAGTGATTTGAGCAAAGAACGACCCAACGATTCATTTGTACCTTTGAACACATCAATTCGGTCTACTTCTGTAGTTCAAAATTCATAGAAACCTCGGCGACAGAAAAAAATATCAACCCTTTGACAAGTTGCAGGTTTTGCTCTTGGAACTTGAATGCTCTATTTTATGCTTCGTTGTATCAATGTGCGAGAGTATGCATACAAAGGGTATGTGCCGGATTGAAAATGGAATAATCGTCGAGCTAGTGTGAAACACCAAAACCATAGAAAGATTCCTCAAAAGAATCTGTGATTTCAGATCTGGAGCTTGAAACCCTTGTGAAATCAACAATTTGCAGATCAGGTGAATGGAATGATGTCAATGCCATAAATCGAGCCTGCAATCATATAAAAATTCTAGGGTTTGATGAAAATAAACAATGAAGCACACAAATGCTTACAAATTTGCTAGTGCAAATAATTAAAATCACTCTATATAAAGATGCTCGGGGTTTTAACTTGAAATTATGAAAGTGCCCCGTTTATTCATTGGGCGATGGAGTCTTTCCAGATTTGGTGAAAATCCTTTATTTGAAAAATTTGTTGGAGACCCTCACTCCAGTTGGTGAGGACGAGGATGATCCAAGCTATGGGAAGTCTATTGAAAAGTTCATGAGGAGGGAAAGATCATCATTGAATCAAACCAAACGGATTGTTAGAAGTTTTTGATTAAATTTCACTTGTAAATGCCAAGTTCCACACATCAACCATTAAAATATGAAATCTAATAAAAAAGAATGAGGGACAAAATAGGCCATAGACCTTACCTTGTCCAATGAAAGTTCCCTCAACCATTAATCAAGAAAATAACAATGCTCTTACGGTCACTAAAACATAAGAAATTATTCACCAAATAAGAGAAAACTTACACCACAATGTTTGGGCAAAAACTTTCTTTATTCTCCAATATGTTCCCCTTTACAAATGAGAGGCCTTCCCCTTTTATAGGTCAAGAGGAAACCATAAAACATTTACAAAAAACCATGGGTAAGAAGAATACCGTGGATAAAATTATTGAACCATGAGCCAAATAATACTTAAATGTGATCTGTACGATAAATAATGATTTTCTCCCTTGATGTGGTCAAGTCATAATAAAATAGTGCTTTTCTCTTCCTAGGTCAATCATCATAAAATAATGTTTTTCATGATACACCCTCTTTAGGAAAGGGTCAAAGTGGTCGAATAAGCTCAACACATTGCTTCATTAATAAAATAAATCATGTGCCAAGGTGAAATTCGCCCTTCCACTTAGGTTGAGGTATTAAACATGTGCTCAGATAGGAAAAGGGGTGCTCCATGTGTCCAATGGGTCCAATAATGCTCCATGTGCAATATTTACCTAGGATGATGGGTCTAACTCCTTAGAAAATCACTAATTCATAGCTCCAAGTGACAATTTCCTAATATACATAACATTTTAATTTAATTTAAACACTTCCCTAAGTTTTACCTAGGGAAGCATTGTTAATAATTTTAAATAAGCCCTCCCTAAGGAAAACCCATATTTTCTAAGTTTTTTAGGTGGAGGATATGCAATCAGTGAGATTAGTGATGAAAGGGAAAAAGGGGAATGCTTGTGTGACGACTCTCAAAGTTGTAGACATGCATGAACCATTTTAGCTTTTATGATCTCTAGCTTTATTTTAGCTAGGCATTCTTTTCATATTTGCCTTCTAGAAGGAGCCTTTACTACTTCGGTCTACACACATTTCCTCTTTATTTTCTTTGTTTTTTCTAAGTCCTTTTTTCTTTAGATAGACATTTTGCTTTTAGGACTTGAAAGGGGGGGTGACAGGACCATGGTGAAGTAGTATATACTTTATTTGACTTCGCTCTTCACCTCTTTAGCCATCATGGCTTTATTTGACATAGGCTTTTTTGATTTTGACCTTTCCCTTTGACCTTTCAGTAGCCATACATGACGAAATGCTATTTTTTAATGTGGATGGAAACAAGTGATATTGGTGAAATTGAAAATTCTTAGTGTGATTAGGATATGGAGTGCGCTACCCAGTCTAAACAACCTACTAGTAGAGGGGCATACTTATAACCAAAAACATGTTTACCATGATAACACGACGCCAGTGAAAAAACTTTATATGCTATGACATCCTAGTCAACTGTCGTAAGGTAACTACAACTTCATGACATGCCGTGGATTATATCATCATAGCTAAACAAATATTACACATGGAGCATCTATGAAGTGACTTGGACCACCAATGTGTATCTTAGCATCTGAAGTAAGCACATCATGGTTCATTAATCCGACATCATGTCACGATTGGAGAATTTGGAACTGATAACAAATGAATGAAAGCTCATGCGAGCAGGTACATGATATCGTTGTAAGGGTATCCAAAGGTTGCTACCCTTGAGAGGGTAACATCTGTCTCCTATTTGAGGACATGCACTCTATGTAAGAGTGTACAAGAACTACACACTCTTTGCAGACTAGTGACCTACACACTATGAAAACCACAAAGCAAGTAAAATTTGGGCAAATCTGGTCAGAGGAAAAATGACTACTGCATCCAATCAAAATTTCCACTAAGTCAAAGGAAAGAAATTAATGGCAAGCGTATGCAAAATCAATATGCATTAGGCAAATGCAGGAAAGTTTCTCGTCCCTTGAGTCAACCTCCTCCAAATACGACCATCTTTCTCTTGCCACGTGGGATTGTGGCCCATAGATCCTACCGTCATGTTAACAATGCCCCTTCCAATATTGCAATCCATGGATCCCACTCGATGAGTCGATGATTGCAAAGCTCACCATAGACTATGCCCAACCCTTTGTTGTTCTCTTAAGACCTTTTAGCACATCGTCTTCCCCCATTGCTTCATTACATGTTTACCCACATGACTGCCCTCTATGATGTTTGTGGGCAATCTTTCGTCCTAATTGGAACCCCCCCCACCATAAATCCTTACTACTTGTTCTTTTACATAGACATACGAGTGATCATCTAGGAGATGAAAACTAGTAGAGTGACAGATGAGGAGGGGTTCCAAGATGAGCTTTTCCAGCATGGTAGACCAATACTTCTTAATTACAACATTGACCTGTTAAACCATGTGGTTTGTTTGGGCTTTTCATAGTCTTGGTTCCACCACACTAGTTACACGATCCATAAATCGAGAGCCAACATCGATCAAAACAATTAACAAACAATAATTGCGGGCCGCACTTTCTCTAAGCTCTACATAACTACCCTACACCTTCGGTTATGCATGGAGGTGGAGAGGAGATACACAAGTTTCAGGACAGAGCACCAGACCATTAATCATATCCTCACTCTTAGAGCCGTGATTGAGGAGGCGAGACATCGCTCTTCGAAAGTCTTTTGTTTCTTTGTCGAATTTCAAAAGGCGTTTGACTAGGTCCTAAGTGGGGCCCTATTCTAGAGGCTTAGGGATATTGGCATCTAAGACATTCTCATCATGGTAATCATGAGGATTTATGAGTTCGTCCTTGGTTAACTTTGGTAGTGTTTGTAGCTCAGATAGGTATTCCTGTAAGGGTGTCTACTTGCGGAAATTATCATTAAAAGGAATCCTATACCTTTCCTAGAATATTAATAAAGTGAATGTCTTTTTATTAAAGTGACTAAGTTGGGTCACTTGATGTTTTAATTAAAAGATAGCCATTGATCTTGCGATCTAATCTTGATCGTTGAGATTAGGTAAATAGCTAAAGTAAAAAATATAGAGATAGAGAGGGTAAAGGAAAAGACGCAACAAGAGAATTCATTTTCATAAGTCACATGAGGTGAAGGAGAGAAAAATCAGCTTTGATTTTTCAACATTGGTGGGAAGAGGGACATCTACAACATGAAAATCGAGATAGCACGAAAATCGATGCAACATTGATTTCAAGGCAACAAAAAAATCGAGGCAACACAAATTTAGAGATAGGATGGAAGTCGAGGTGGCACAAAAATCAAGGTAGCACATATTTCGAGGCAACCCAAAAATAAAGGCAAAACAGATTTCGAGGCAACACAAAAATCGAGGGAAAACAGATTTCGAGGCAACACAAAAATCAGTGCAACACAGATTTCGAGGCAACATTTATTACAACAGGTACATGTCCGTACGTACAACCTCGATGATCAGTGCGCAGGTAGATCGAGGCACTGTAATTTTCAGGTTTTGCAGATTTTGGTTGTGATTTTACTTTCTCAGAGCCACTTTCCCTATGAGGGGAGCTCTTGTAAGTTCTGAACATATTTTGAATGATGAATTGATCTAGAAGAGCATAAATCATTGTGTACTGTGTGTGATTGCTTTTCTCGTTTTCTGCTGCATGCAAGAGTTAATAATTTTAGCAAAGTAGTTAGATCTGATTTGTTCACTCAATTAGTTGATTTTAGAGAAATTAACATGGTATGCGAGCTCTTGGTTTGAGAGAAAAGCAGATCTATTGTTTCAATGCAGATTAGTTCAACAAGTTAAAGGACACAACTCAGATCAACCATGGCTTTTACCAGTGTGAAGGTTGAGGATCGATTAGATGGGGTTTCCAACTTCTTGCCTTGGAAAGCAAGAATCTCAGTGATCTTGAAGGAACAAGACTTGTCAAAAGTCGTGACCAACTCTTCTCCAGCTCCAACACAGACATTAGGGGCTATGCCAACAGTGGTAAACTTGTTATCGCACAAGTTGTAGGTTGGGCAAAGTCCGACCCAAACCACAATATGGCGACAACTAAGAGAACACCTACCCACTGTCACCTTAGATAGGTATTCCTGTCACTTATAGATGAAGTAATCACCTCAAGGGTGTTGGAGTTAATTCACACACACCTAGGATTTATTTTTCCTAAGGTTTTTCCTTGTTTATTAGTCATAATTAGTCATTATCTAGTCTCCTATATTTTAGGGGAGAATATTCTCTTTCAGTTGACACTTCAGTTTGAATAGTTGAGTTGAGTTTAGATGTTGCATTGGTTTTGTCACCATGCAACATTGGGATCATCACCATGCTAATGCGCACTTTCCTTGGAATCATCACCAGAGTGACACATTACACTTGATTCCTTGAGTTAACTCCTCACTACCCTCTATTCATTCAGTTAACTAAAGACTAGTTGACTAGTTAACTCAACTAGGTGGCAGTTCACTCTCGTAACTGCCTGAGAGACTAGACTAGGTGGCAGTTCACTCCCGTAACTGTTGGTGTATGTCTAGATCACTCTAGACCACCACTATGGATCATTAGTTACATATGTATCCTATATCTATTGTAAATTATTCACTCTTTGAGTGTGGAATACGATTAATGAGAATTCTTCCATTATTTTTCTCTTGCTTCTTCTTTCTCAATTTCTCTCTGCAAATGTGTGTAGTATTTTCTAGCTAGATCTATTATGTGCAGGTTCAACACATTTACATGGTATCAGAGCCAACAGACTGCTAAGCAAAAGCTACACCAAATTATTTTTTGCAGGTACAAAAGATTGAAGACAACAAAAAAATGGATTATTCGTCGAAAATACTTCTCACGCCTCATAACTATTTGGAATGGAAGCCAAATTTTTTTCTTCTGCTCAGTTGCAAAAATAACTATGCAATGGAAGTAGAGCCTGATTCTACCGATGAGAAAATTAATTTTCTCAATAGACAAGATATTTCCATAGGATGCATCCTCTATTTTATTTCTCCTGAAATTCTCCATCAAGTATATGATGACTCACAAGAATCAACTCCAAATGAATTATGGACCAGATTGGAGGTTCTATTTGGGAATAAAGAAGATTGTGAAGATTTCATGCAGGTGGTTGAACAGATAGAGCCAGAAGAGAAACCATCAGAAGATCAAGCCTCTTATTCTGAAGAGTCTTCTACACAAGTGTCTACAAAAATTTGTATTTCCTTAATTGAAGATGATGTCTACTCCATTTTAGATTTGTTTTCTGAATTTCATGTGGAAGATATATGGCATGCATCTCAGGGGTCACATGCAGACACTTTTGCATGCACCATGCATGCATCTCAGGTGACAAAAAGGGAGCTACGCACATCAGACTCCATTATGATATTTTCTGAGCACAATTTGCAGAAACAAATTGGATATTTGAATTCCTCTTGGGAAAATATCCAATTAAAAAAAAAAAAAATCGTTTGAAATGGAGTCCGAAAAGTGAAGTTATGATTATTTTAAATTCAACAAAATTTCAGCATTTTTCCGGAAAGGTCGCACGGTTTTCAAAGTTTTATCCAAACTTTATTTGGATCTTCTTCATTACAAGGAGAGAAAGTGGATATGTGTGGACATATCAATGATGTATCTACTACATTAGATCTGTGCAGACATGTACATCTTCAACAAAATCTTCAATGAGCACAAACTTGCAGAGTTGCGAGGTCTTCTTGGAGTGAAGGACAAGGTTGCATAGCAACTATTTTTTGTTCCTTCTCATTTTATTTTTTTATGCATTGTAATTTGAGGAGGGGTTTTTCCCATGAGGTTTTCTCTCTTTCCTCGTTTATTTCAGTGTATCTTTTGTATTTGGATTCCTAACATGGCCTTGTTGTCTGGACCCATTCTTTATTTTCACCATAGTGATGTTCAGGTGGGGGGGTGTTGGAGTTGCTTCACACACACCTAGGATTTATTTTTCCTAAGGTTTTTCCTTGTTTATTAGTCATAATTAGTCATTATCCAGTTTCCTATATTTTAGGGTAGAATATTCCACCTGGAGAATGTTCTCTTTCAGTTGACACTTCAGTTTGACTAGTTGAGTTGAGTTTAGATGTTGCATTGGTTTTGTCACCATGCAACATTGGGATCATCACCATGCTAATGCGCACTTTCCTTGGAATCATCACCAGATTGGCACATTACACTTGATTCCTTGAGTTAACTTTTCACTACTCTCTGTTCATTCAGTTAACTAAAGACCAGTTGACTAGTTAACTCAGCTAGGTGGCAGTTCACTCTTGTAACTGCCTGAGAGACTAGACTAGGTGGCAGTTCACTCTCGTAACTGTTAGTGTGTGTCCATATCACCCCAGACAACACTATGGATCATTAGTTACATATGTATCCTATATCTGTTGTAAATTATTCACTCTTTGAGTGTGGAATACGATTAATGAGAATTCTTCCATTATTTCTTTCTTGTTTCTTCTTTCTCAATTTCTCTCTGCAAATGTGTGTAGTATTTTCTAGCTAGCTCTATTTTGTGCAGGTTCAACACATTTACAAAGGGGGGAATCTCGGGTGACCCTAGGGGGGAAATGATATGGAAGATGAGGAGACGATGAAGTGTCCTCCTATAAGTCAATGATGGAAGGTAAAAAGGGCTTGAAAAGAGTCTCGTAGATGGTGGAATATGTACCATAGAATAGAAGACCTGCCAAGAAGTGATTGTACTTGCCCGAGACACAAGGAAAACAAAGATACAAGCCCAATAATGTGTTGGACAAGCAAGTTAAGCTTGCTGTCACTAATTGCAACAATAAACAATGATATATATCAGCAACAATGGATAGTAAGCGCTGGAAATAAAGTTGCTAAGAGTTTAGTCAAGGATGCAAGAGACAATCTAGCAATCACTAGTTTAACTCAAGTATTGATGCATGGAACTTCAACAACAAGATAAGGCTGTCATAAACAAGTATTGCAGAGATAATTATCAGCTTTAAGGCTGTAGCACACAAGTTGTTACAAGAAGGAAATCAACCACCAAAACTTGCCAAAAATCTACACAAAAGGTGTGCTGAGATTGATAAATTATATGGGCAAACTTCTAGCAATTTCTAACAATTGGTTTGTGAGTTACTAAAAGATTTTCTTTAGGGTTTTTGCAGCCCTAATGGCTGTAGATTAAATGTTATAACAACAACAAGAAGCACTTAGCAAAATGAGACGCCCTAGTGGCTCAACCAATCATATAGAGCATATAATTGATTCCAATTTAGACAATCTCAATATCCTGAGTTTTCATGTGAACCAATGCAAGATTTTATTTCTCCAATGCAATTAGATTAGTGCCTTTAGCTATTGGGTCATGGAGTCAAAATACACAAAGAGCTAACATTGCTCTCCCCTTGGGGGTGTAAGCCCTTTTACTCCCCAAGGCAAGCAAGGATAACTAGGAAGTTTTAGGAGGGTGTAAACCCTTTAACTTCTCCTAGTAAAACCTTATGCAACAAATTATTCCAAGACAAAAATGATGGATATGGTGGGGTTATAAACCCTTATACTCCCCAAGAAGTCTAGCAAATCACACTTGTAACGAAGCAATGAAGCAACAATAAGATAGATTCCTTACCTAGTCCAAGCAACAACAAGATAAACCTTCTTTTTACCAAGATAAATCTACCACAAATGCAAGAGAATAACTCCAAGAGATGTAGCGCACTACTTCTTCCACCAATAGCGAAAAGAAACCATAACAACAGCACAAGATATAGAGATTACCCAAAGAGGGCGCAAATTTCAGCGAGGAGTCTTCTCACAATGGGAGAGATATAATGAAAATTAAATAGAGTTGATCTCTATTTATACAAAATGTTCTTAACATAGTTTGACCACAAAAGTTAGGGTAAAACACAAGATAAGGGGTCAACAACCCGTATCTTTCGCCTTTACAAAAATAATATTATTTAACTCATACTTTGCACATAAAGAAACCTTAGAAACATGATGTCACCCTCTTTTTGGGCAACGTTTGGCACTTTTGGTCAAGTTGTTGAGTTGGAGAAGGGAATGCTAGGCCTCCAAAGACCAATGGTCTTCAATTAATGCCTTTCTTCCATGATCCAAGGGTTCTTTCCTCCAAAACGTGCCAAATGTCTTCAATCACCACTAAACCCTAGCCCTAATGTGACGTCAAGCCTTGAAAGGTGACATTTTGGCCTCTTTAGGCAAGTCATTTAAGTGGTAGGGGATAGGTTAGATCCTCCATGATGTCTTCTAGTCTTCCGAAGGCATGTCTTCATTATTCGGCATGTGGCCCCTTGGCATCGAACTTGTGGGCTTCAATCCCCATGGAAGCCCAAGCTAGGCTTGTTCTTCCAAAACTGTCCACTAGCTAGGTCTTGCAAAGACAAATGGATACGTCGTCTAAGGATCTCAAGTCAAATGCATCATGATGAGTAAATCAAATCAATATAAGAGTCATCTCACCATTTGCATCCAAACCACCTCATCAAAATAAACCAATGCTCAAAGACCCTATGCAATTTGCCAAGTTTAGGTATGGGAGGGTTGACAAAATGACCTATTGGGTGAATCGTACCTCTACTTTAAGGTTGTTTCTCGAGGGGACCTCCTTCTAAGTCACGTGGATGCGGTGTCATGGATGGGGGGAAGACTTTTGGGCATGGGGTTTCATGACATACAAGGGGTTGTAGTGTCTAACTTATGGGTGCCTTTGTAGATGGTGTGCTGCACCTTTGTTTTCAATGCAACCTTTTTCCAAGCCCATTTATTGCCTTTTATTCTTTTAGGATGTTTCCAGGTTGAAGCTAAGTGGGGCTTCTACCTAAGCATGAAAAAATGTGCCCACCTTGACTCTACCCTAGTCACATCATGCTTCCCCAAGTTGAAAACATGTGTGGGGTTTCTACATAAGCAATAAAAACAGTGCCCACACTTGCTCAACCCTGGCTGGTATTTTGTTATTAGTTATTCTTTTACAAGACCCATCAGTTTCTTATGAGATATTTCATTGTCCTCAGGATCCCTGGGTGAGCATCTAGAAGGTTAATGATTGGCTTTTATCTTTTGCCAGGTACAAGCCTATGGGTCTTCAACCCCTTCTTCACATGAAATGAGGGACAACCCCTTCTTGGGTCAATCTACCCGAAGATCCCAAAAGGTGAGGAGATGAGGGGATAGAGGATGGAAAGTGACAAATGTGGTTGGGAATGGCATGATAACTCATTAAAAGGACCTCCCAATAGAAGACCTATTTGTAAGGGTGACCCACTTACTAGGGCGCAATGTCAACCACCAAAGTGAAATAGGGCAACGAGCATAATGTTCAAGCAAACATTACATGATCAAAAGCAGTAATAGATGCAACAAACTCAAATGCCTCAAATATTGAAATGACACTCTCCATAATACCTGGCTTGTACCTCATGGAGTAAGACCCAATGTCTTTCGTAAGCCAACTGATATGGTGGATACTGTGGTGGTGAACTTGCAACTGTGGTGGTGTGGTGGGTCTTTGTCTGTGCAAGTGGACACTGCTGGTCATGTCTCTCGCGGTACTCCATTTCTGCAACCAAAGGGCCTCGAGACATCATCTCCTTAGTTATCTCTAGGAGTTGGGGGTAACATCTGGCTCCTACTTGGGGACATGTACTCGTCGTAGAGTGCATGAGAACCGCAACATCTCCTGGTTGACCTGTGCCTAGACTGAAACACAACACTATAAAATCTAGGGTGGTTTTATCACCCTTCGTCCATATACATCAAAATGAAACTAATCTAGAAAATAAAATTTTAGCATTTTTTCAAAAATTTTTAAACTAAGCATGAAATCAATATGCAAGTAGAGCAAAATGAAATATGAAATGCATTTAAACTATCATGAGCAATCAATATGCAAATGCAAGGAAAGTGTAACAAGAAGACTTGTTTATTAATTGAATAATTGAATTATAGATGATGATATTACATTCACCCTCGTGACGTTTTACTTATGGCATTGACTGGTCACGAGTGAAGAGGTACGTGCCTCTTGATTATTTATCTAGTTAAATTATTATTATTATTATTATGTTCTTACATTGCCACCCTCTTAAGGAATGCTTTTTCCTCAAAGCATAGTAAAATATGATTCTCTCTAGTAGAGCATGTTTCTATAGTGAAATAAAGTTTTTTATGTTGGTGGTAATTGATTCTTCTTAATAGTGGACCCTTCGACACCATATAGTTTATAATGTTGACCTTGCCAATTAAATTCCATGAATTGTTATCAACCATTTCGCACGTAACACCATATCCATTCCTTCAAGCGGTAGAGCGTAGAATCCTGTTTGTAGTTCTAGTTTTTGTATTTGAACTGAGATTTTATGACCTTTTCCAACTTCTTTGACCCTTTGTCCATTAGCAACCATAACGATGAAGTCCTTGGTGGGGTAGATGAAACAATTCAGTTTTTTTGCAACATCAATGTCTATACCGTTATGAGTACTGCCAAAATCTATGAGTATTGTTAAATTTCTATCTTTTATGACTCCGTTAAGTTTTAGGGTCTTAGGTTGTGGTTTTCCTTTCATAGTTGACAGAGGAACTGTAGGTGTGCTTTCTTCTTTTCTTGGAGGTTGGCTCTTATCCTTTTTGAGATGTGGTGGAATATATTTTGGAGTAATTCTTTCTTTGAAGTTTGTTTTCTTCATTTCGATTTTTTTGGACACATGAGATTGAAGCTAGTGATGCTTCTTGCGGTATTTCATCATGGTCAGAATATGGGTTGTATGCTATAGTGATTTCATCCTCTGTTTTCAAGACTTCTACTTGCTTCCCATTTACTATTCTAAAGTAGCGTAATGAAGTGTCTTAACATTTATGCCTTGGTGTCCAATTTTCTCCACACTTAAGACAAGTGTTTTTCTTTTCGTTCTCTCTCTCTGATTCACTACTGGATGTATTTGATTCCTTCTCTGGTTTGCAAGTACATAATTTTTTATTATCGCATCTGTGCCCTGAAAACCAATTGTCTCCATAATGTCTACATTTGTTAACCCATTTCTTATCTGGGATAGACTTGTCTGTAGAGTACTTATTTGGTTTTTCATTTGAGTATCTGTTTGATGCTTATGGACATGCGAATGATGGCTTATTGAACTTGTCTTTTTGTTCAATTAGCCTTGCTGCATGTCCAATATCTTCAATAGTTTTATGATTCCATAGTTTAATTTCACTATGGATGTAATCCTTTAATCTACATATATACATTTTAAGCAATTGTTCATCAGTGAATCCACATTGCCTTGTTGCCAAAACCTCCCATTTGTGTGTATAATCGTTTACGCTTGCCTTCTGCTTAAGATGCACGAACTTGTTATATAGGTCATCATCCTCTTCGCCATGGAATCTTTTTAATAGGACAGTTGTGAAATTTTTCCAATGGAAGGAACGAGCGTCACATTTCTTGGACTACCATAGGTACCAGTCATAAGCTTCTCCTTCTAAACTATTGGATGTTGTCATTATTTTTTCTCGTTCACCCAGCGAAGGGTTTGATTCAAAAATACCGTCCATTTTGTTGATCCAGACAACAACTCCTCTATGGTCCTTGTTGTTATATTTCAGTAACTCCTTTTTAAACTTCTAGTGATCTCTGTCTTGAAATTTGTGCATATTTTTTGGAAAATTTATCTCTGGTATTTCCTGGTGTCCTTGATCCTCTAAATTTTGCGATCCATAACTTTGTGATGGTCTTTGAAGGTCTAAGGGTTCTGCGAATAATGCATTCATTCGTTTGGTTAATTGATCAATTCTCGTGATTTGTTTATCAAACATCCTTGTACTCTCGCCCTCGTTCTTACCCCTCGTTGTAATATAACTATTCCACCGCTCCTACGACATGTTTATTAACGTGTTAATTCTGTCTTCTTTTTGTAATAATTTATCGATTTTTTCCAATAGTGTTTTTTGTAGTTCACCGAATTCTTTATCGAAACAATATTTAATGCTATTGATTTGCTTTTACGGTTAATGTCTTCCTGTGACTCCTTGTTCTTTTTCCTACTTCCTTCTATATTTTTTCATTTTTAAATAATATAATTTATCAAAAAAAAATGATAATGTGATTTTATAATAATGATAAGTGACTTTATAATATTTTATAATATTATAAAGTGATTGAATTAAATAAAGTAATTTTAATAAATGATAAATTGGTTTTTAATGGGATTCTAAGGGTCTTTGAGCATTGGTTTATTTTGAGAGTCGGTTTGTATGGAGGGGTCAACAATAGGGGAAGCGTGGGTTGTACAAGGTAGTGTAAGTTAGCGGAGGGTACGGGCAACAAGGGACACCGTTTCTAAGGGTAATGGGTTTATTTTGATGTGGTGGTTGGGATTCTAAGGGTCTTTGAGCATTGGTTTATTTTGATGAGTCGGTTTGTACGGAGGGGTCAACAACAGGGGAAGCGCGGGTCATACGATGTGATAGAAGTCAGCGGAGGGTACGTGCAACAAGGGACAACGTTTCGTATGATAGTTGGAATAGGTACGGATCGAATCGTACAAAATGTGTATGGCGGCTGGGATAAGTGGTGTACGAGCCAATGCACGAAAATGAAACAATCAAACTTTGCAACGATATGACAGTACGGTGGACGACTGTGAGTTGGCAGTGGAACAAGTATGGTACAGAAGCCTTAGGCGACTGCTGTATGGGCCATATTAACTCACAATTGCCAGAAGGTTGCTCTGATACCACTGTAACAAGAAGACTTGTTATTTAATTTGGAGATAAAGTATTTCTATATTGATGAATGATTGAATAATAGATGATGATATTACATTCACCCTTGTGGCGGTTTACTTATAGCATTGACTGGTCACGAGTGAAGCGGTACGTGCCTCTTGATTATTTATCTAATACAAATATTATTATTATTATTATATTGTTCGTTATAGAAAGCAAGATGACCTACCTACTTACCTGAGGCTTGGGCCTTGAAGAAGTCAAGTGATCTAAACGTACGGCCAGAGAAGAGACCCATCCACTGGCAATGACATCTTTCTCTTGTCCAAAGCTGTTAAATAGTACTTCTCTTTTTCAGACTTCTTCTTGATGATGTAAGGGCCAAGCCAAGAGTTGTCATCCTTCTGGTCATATTTAGGCTTGCCCTTCTTTTTGTCCCACATGAACGTAAGACTTCCTTTACTCTAGTTGTTGTAAGGTTATTCTCAATGTAAGGATAGGAAGGAGGTCCCGTGTTGACTCCTTTTTTGATGGCTTCTTCATGTTCTTTGCTCTAATTATCTTCTTTATTCAATAGTTGGATAGACCCTGGCTCTTTCCCTTCGAAATTGACAAGCTTTTCTTTGTATTCATCTGTCCTTGGGAGTAGCATGTCTATGTAGTCTTCTTGCATGAAAGGTAAGTCTCGTGGATCGTACTCAATGGTATCTGAAACCTCACCAACTCATCCTCACTTGTATAATCAAGATTGTTGGGATCCATCACATGCTTGTTGGCTCGCTCCCGACTGTATAATACCTCAAAGGTGCCATCTCCCATGGGAATGTGTGCATGGGTGAGATCCATGCTAAGGAAACCTCCAAGGGTAGCGAACCAACTCCTTGATAAGAGCATTCCCCAAGCACTCGAGACATCAATTACTATTATATTCATAAGGAGGTTGATATGCGGAAAATTAATCAAGAAGACCTCAACGTTCTCACATAATCCATAAGCCTTGACCCTTTTAGAATCAATGCCGCACACATTTCCATAGGGTCGGGTTGACTTCAAACCATGTTGTTCCATTACCTTCAATGGCATGACATTTGCAGAGGCCTTGAAATCCAACATATAGTGGTTCATGCGAAGGCCATTCATGCCTAATGAAAGATAGAAAGGAGGATTGTTGTCCTTTTTCCGATCGTTATACATGGTGTTCAAAATGATTGGAGGAGCCTCCTTCTCAGTCGGTACCTGTAATAACTTCAAGACTTCCCTTCTTATAGAAGGGGTTTTACACATTTCTGTCACATGAACCATCATATTTAACTTCCCAAACATGGCTGGAATGTCTATGTTCAATTGAATCTCATCTGTTGGAGTTGGCATTGGAAGCAACTCATGTACTGGAGGTGGAAGTGGTGGGATCACCTTCTCTGTAGATGGAGGAGGAGTGGTAGGTTGTGATGGAGGGGATGAAGAGTTATTTCTTCTGGTGTATGTCAAATATTCCCTCTTCCTCAATTCCTTCCTCTGTTCGTCTGTCAACTGATTCAAAGCCTGAAGTCTCCCCTCTCTTTCTCCTTGTCTTCTGGCTTCGTCGATCTGTTCTTGTGTGACCTCTTCCTCTCGGAAGTTACAAATCATATCCATGAAATTCATACTGTCAGAAGAATCTTTGTCTCGTCGGGGACACTCACCCTCTTGGTGAGGTTCTTGGCACGAAGAACACCATGGTGTTTGTTCCTTGTCCACCATTCCAACTGGTTTCAAAGTATCTGGGGCCTTTCCCTCCCCTCTTGTTGAAGCCTTGGTTTCCAACTTGTGGCATCTCTCTGTTGTCTGGCAAAGTGAGGTCTGGGGGCAGATTGATTCCTTTCCACAATGGTTAATTGACCCATGATCTGATTCTGAGCTTGGACAAACTGAGTACTCATCTGATCTATCTTTTGAGTCAAGAGGGCAATTGGATCAGGAATACTGCTACTTGAAGCCTTAGTCTTTGCTTCTCCCTTGACTTGAGGATACTCAAAATGATCAACCTTTGAGTCGAGGAGATTTTCTTCAACCTCTGCATTGTACTCTTTGGCTTTCCAAGGTGGTGGGCTTCTTGTTCTTCAGAATGAAACATAATTTTCTATCGAATGCATTTATATAGAGGAGATGAACAACTGCAGCTGTAGGACGCAAATCTGTCGAGATTTGACTGAACAGTCTTTCAAACCTGGTGTCAAAATCACTTATTGTCTCATTCTCCTTTTTCTTTATTTGATTTAATTGAGCTACAAGCATCCCATTGTCTTTCTTTGTTGTCCATCTGTTCTTGAATAACTTGGCAAAATCCACACACGATGCTATGTGATTGTCAGGTAGCCCTCTGAACCATCTTTGAGCATCTTCGATCAAAGATGAGGCTCGTAGCCTCATTACTACATCATGTTCCACTTCTGCATTTTCCATGTCTCGGCTTATGGCGTAGAGATGATTGTCTGCAGTGGTGACATTATTTCCTGGAAATTTTGGCAACCATTTGTGAGACTCTTTCGGCATTGTGTTGGGGTATCTAGGGATGGTGGCCATGTTCAAGGGTTTATAAAGGTCCTTTGCACAAGGGTGAGCCATTGGAGGAAGGGGAAGGGGAAGGGTACTGTGGAAAAGGGTCTTGACAACGAGAGACTTGAGGGGAGGCCTTCTTCGGTAAACCTTAGAAGGTTTGAACCTCCCCGGGGAAAAGGCTTAAGGGAAGATGGATTTTGGGAAGGTGGAGTCGCCATATGAGCTTCAAGAAGAGCTCATCAAAAGTGGAAGGGGAACATTTTTTAGGTGGAGTCGCCAGGCAAGTTAGGGGAAGGCTTTGGAATAGCTTGCCAAAGTGTCGTTAGAGTTCGAAAGAGGATTCAAAATCCTCCCCGACAACGACGCCAAAATGTTATTGCACAAGTTGTAGATTGGGCAAAGCCTGACCCAAACCATGATATGGTGACAACTAAGAGAACACCTACCCATTGTCCTCTCAGATAGGTATTCTCGTCACTTTAGAGATGAAGTAATCACCTCAAGGGGGGAATCCCGGATGACCCTAGGGGAAATGAGATGGAAGATGAGGAGATGATGAAGTGTTCCCCTATAGGTAAATGATGGAAGGTAAAAAGGGCTTGAAAAGAGTCTCGCAGATGGTGGAAGATGTACCACAGTGTAGAAGACCTGCCAAGAAGTGATTTTACCTGCTCGAGACACAAGGAAAACAAAGATACAACCCCAATAATGTGTTGAACAAGCAAGTTAAGCTTTCTGTCCCTAATTGCATCAATAGACAATGATATATATCAGCAACAAAGAATAATAAGAGTTGCAAATGAAGTTGCTAAGAGTCTAGTCAAGGATGCAAGAGACAAGCTAGCAATGACTAGTTTAACTCAAGTATTGATGCATGAAACTTTAGCAACAAGATAAGGCTGTCATAAACAAGTACTGCAGAGATAATTATCAGCCTTATGTCTGTAGCACACAAGATGTTACAACAAGGAAATCAACCACCAAAACTTGCCAAAAATCTACCCAAAAGGTGCGCCGAGATTGATAGATTATAGGGGTAAACTTCTAGCAATTTCTGACGGTTGGTTTGTGAGTTATTAAAAGATTTGCTTTAGGGTTTTTGCAGCCCTAATGGTTGGAGATTAAATGTTATAACAACAGCAAGAAGCACTTTGCAAAATGAAACGCCCTAGTGGTTCAACCAAGCATATAGAGCATAGAATTGATTCCAATTTAAACAATCTCAAAATCCCGAGTTTTCACGTCAACCAATGCAAGATTTTATTTCTCAAATGCAATTAGATTAGTGCCTTTAGCTATTGGGTTATGGAGTTAAAATAAACAAAGAGCTAGCATTGCTCTCCCCTTGGGGGTGTAAGCCCTTTTACTCCCTAAGGCAAGCAAGGCTAACTAGGCAGTACTAGGAGGGTGTAAACCCTTTTACTTCTCCTAGTAAAACCTTATGCAACAAATTATTCCAAGACAAAAATGATGGATATGGTGGGGTTGTAAACCCTTATACTCCCCAAGAAGTCTAGCAAATCGCACTTGTAACCAAGTAATGAGGCAACAATAAGATAGATTCCTTACCTAGTCCACGCAACAACAAGATAAACCTTCTTTTTACCTAGATAAATCCACCACAAATGCAAGAGAATAACTCCAAGAGAGGTAGCGCACTACTTCTTCCACCAATAGCAAAAAGAAACCATAACAAGAGTACACGAGATAGAGATTTCCCAAAGAGGGCGCAAATTTCAGCTAGGAGTCTGCTCACAATGGGAGAGATATGATGAAAATGAAATAGAGTTGATCTCTATTTATACAAAATGTTCTTAACATAGTTTGTTCACAAAAGTTAGGTTAAAACACAAGATAAGGGGTCAACAACCCTTATCTTGCCCCTTTACAAAAATAATATTATTGAATTCATACTTTGCACATAAAGAAACCCTAGAAACATGATGTCGCCCTCTTTTTGGGCAACGTTTGGCACTTTTGGTCAAGTCGTTGAGTTGGAGAAGGGAATGCTAGGCCTCTAAAGGCCAATGGTCTTTAATCAATGCCTTTCTTCCATGATCCAGGGGTTCTTTCCTCCAAAACGTGCCAAGTGTCTTCAATAACCACCAAACCCTAGCCCTAATGTGACGTTAAGCCCTCATAGGTGACGTTTTGGCCTCCTTAGGCAAGTTGTTTGGGTGGTAGGGGCTAGGTTAGGTCCTCCATGATGTCTTCTAGGCCTTTAAAGGCATGTCTTCATCATTTGACATGTGGGCCCTTGGCATCCAACCTGTGGGATTCAAGCCCCATGGAAGCCCAAGCTAGGCTTGTTCTACCAAAACTGTCCACCAGCTAGGTCCTATAAAGACATATGGATACGCCCTCTGAGGATCTCAAGTCAATTGCAGATGAGTAAATCAAATCAATAAAAGAGCCATGTAAGCATGTACATCCAAACCACCTCATCAAAATAAATCAATGCTCAAAGACCCTATGCAATTTGCCAAGTTTAGGTGTGGAAGGGCTGGCAAAACGACCTATTGGGTGAATCGTACCTCAAGTTTAGGGGTGTTTCCTGTGGGGACCTCCTTCTAAGTCATGTGGATGAGGTGTCTTGGATGGGGGGAAGACTTTTGGGCATGGGGTTTCATGACATACAAGGGGTTGTAGTGTCTCACTTATGGGTGCCTTTGTAGAGGGTGTGTTACAACTTTGTTTTCAATGCAACCTTTTTCCAAGCCCATTTATTGCCTTTTATTCTTTTAGGATGTTTCCAGGTTGAAGCCAAGGTGGGGCTTCTACCTAAGCATGAAAAACTGTGACCACCTTGACTCTACCCTGGTCACATCATGCTTCCCCAAGTTGAAAACATGTGTGGGGTTTCTACATAAGCAATAAAAACAGTGCCCACACATGCTCCACCCTGGTTGGCATTTTGTTATTAGTTATACTTTTATTGGTCCCATCAGTTTCTTATGAGAGACATTTCATTGTCCTTAAAAACAGTGCCCACACATGCTCCACCCTGGTTGGCATTTTGTTATTAGTTATACTTTTACTGGTCCCATCAATTTCTTATGAGAGACATTTTATTGTCCTTAGGATACCTGGACGAGCATCTAGAAGGTTAATGATTGTCTTTTTTCTTTTGCCAGCTACAAGCCTCTGGCCTTCAGTCCCTTCTTCCCATGAAATGAGGGACAACCCTTTCTTGGGTCAGTATACTCGAAGATCCCAAAAGGTGAGGAGATGAGGAGATAGAGGATGGAAAGTGACAAATGTGGTCGAGAATGGCACGTTGATCGTCAAAAGGACCTCCTAGTAGTAGACCTATCCGTAAAGGTGACCCACTTACTAGGGAAAAGAGCATAATGTCCAAGCAAATGTTACATAATAAAAAGCAGTAATAGATGCACAAACTCAAATGCCTCAAATATTGAAATGACACTCACCATAATACCTGGCTTGTACCTCATGGAGCAAGACCTAATGTCTTCCGGAAGCCAAATGATGTGGTGGACACCATCGTGGTGAACCTGGAACTGTGGTGGTGTGGTGGGTCTCTGTCTGTGCAAGTGGACACTGCTGGTCAGATTGTCTCTTGGTACTCCTTGTCTGCAACTTGAGGGCCTCGAGACTCATCTCCTTAGTTATTGCTAGGAGTTGGGGATAACAAGACCAACAATGCAGGTAGCGTGGGATAAGAAGGATATAAATGTGTAAAGGGTGATCCTTGTAGCCATCAACGATCATTTGGTCTCATATGTTGCAAAAAAGACCAGATCTAAGGAGATGCTTGATGCCCTTGTGTCAGTCTTTCAAAGTGACAATATGAGTCCGAAGATGATCCTCAAAATCAAACTTATAGAGTGTAGAATGTCCACCCCAGACAATGTAACAAGTTATCTTATGAGGATCACACAGATCCGTGGCCAACTTGCAGCTGTGGGACAGACAATCTTGGATGCAGAGTTAGTAAATGTTGCTTTGAATGGGTTTTCCAAGGCTTGGGAACCATTCATCATAGGCATTAGTGCCAGAGAGAAACTTCCCAAGTGAGAAAGACTTTAGGATGACTGCATTTAGGAGGAGACTCGTAGAGAGTCCAGATCTAGCAAGCATGGAGGAGGTGCAACAGATGAAAACTTCACAAGTGGGAAAGACTTTAGGATGATTGCATTAAGGAGGAGACTCGTAGAGAGTCCAGATCTAGCAAGCATGGAGGAGGTGTAGCAGATGACAACTTAGCCCTTGTCAACAAGACAAAGAAAGGCAAAGGAAAATTTGTCAAGAAGGGTGACACCCAACAAGATGGACAACAATTTGGGCAGAAGAGAGATATGAGCAAGATCGAATGCTATATCTGCCATAAGAATGGCCATTTCACTTCTCAATGTATACATAGGAAGAAAGTCGAGGGGAAGCTACAACCGATTGCAGCTACTATAGAGACACAACTGAGCAAACTTGCATGCATGTTCGAGAATGATTGTGCATTCGTGCCTTGTCTTTCCATCGCCTTTACTCCCAAGAGTGCTCGGTAATTCGACAATGGCACCTCCTGCCACATGACAGAGGCACATGACAGAGGCTAGAGAGCTATTCAACAATTTTTTAGAGGATGACTCAGATCTCCATGTAGAGCTTGGCAACGAGGCCAAGTATGCAATCAAGGGTCAGGGGACAATGCAGTTCCAGTTGAAGTCAGGAGGGTCCTTTGATGCATAGTAGTTACTTTATGTAGCTAGTCTAAGGAAGAACCTGTTGTCTATCTCAATCATGGAGGACAAAGGTTATGAGCTTAACTTCGAAGAGGGTAGGTTCATTCACCCAGAGGTAGTCAGTCCAGATATAGCTGTGAGGATTGGAGTCCGGGATGCGAATCTTTACAGACTTCAGGGCCAGCCTGCACATGTGTTGTTGCACACTACTGATAGCTTGTGCGATCTGTGGCACATGAGGATGGGCCATCTCCATCATGGAGCTCTACCTACCATGACTGAGGTAGATGGTCACTGGGCTTCTAGAATTCAGTCTTGACTAGCAGGGGGTGTGCAAAGGTTGCACACTTGGCAAGAACATCAAGGCAACCTTTCCTAGCAGTGAGACTAGATCCAAGGGCATCTTGGATCTGAGCCATTCAGATGTTGGCCGACCTATGTTAGTAGCTTCAGTGAAGGGCGCATCCTATTATGTGAGCTCATTGATGATTTTTCCAGGAAGACTCAGATCTACTTCATGAAGACCAAGGATGAGGTCTTCAATCACTTCTGAGCTTTTAAAGCTCAGGTGGAGAACATGACATGAAGGAAGATCAAGGTATCGAGGACATATAGTGGGGGTGAGTTCACCCCTACATAGTTCACTGATTTCTGCAAGGAGGCAAGGATCAAGAGGGAGAAGACAGAGGCCTACAACCCGCAACATAATGGGGTTGTAGAGAGGAAGAATAGGTCTATCATTATTGCAGTGGAGGCCATGATGCATGACCAGAATTTGCTTATGTTTCTGTGGGCAGAGGCTTGCAATACAATTGTGTATTTGCAAAACACGAGCCCACATTGGATGTTGGAGGGTAAAACACCAAAGGAGGCATTCATAGGCAACAAACCTGAGATAGGAAATCTCAGGATTTTTGGTTGTTCAGTATACATCCACATTCCTGTGGAGAAGAGGACAAAGTTTGTAGCCCTCAGGGGAGAGGGGCATTTTAGTGGGGTACAGTGAGGATTCGAAGGCCTACAGGGTGTTCTTGCTAGATCGACGCAAGACAGTGGTGAGCTTAGATGTCAAGTTTGAGGAGAACTTGGCATCTAGGAAATCTTAGGACCTACCAGTTGTTGCAGAGGGATCACATGAGGTGGTTCCAAAGACAGAGCAAAGAGCAGAGACTTCCATTTCAAAGAGTTAGACTCCAGAGGAGGAGGAGCAGTCAACCCCTTCTACTTTAGTCAGGGGACCTAGGTGGTTTGAGCATACCTTGCAGGTTGCTCGAGAGCATGTTGAGCCTCCCAGGTCCACATTAAGGGAGAGCAGATCTCCTTAGAAGTTTCCATAGTATATGGATTTCATGACCAACATCATAGACTTAGAGGGAGACCAACATCATAGACTCAGAGCCCTCTAGCTTTGAGGAAGCAACCAACCAATTGATGTGGAGAGATGCCATGGTGGAGGAGCACAACTCCATCATGAGGAATGATGTCTTTGAGATTGTGCCAAGACTAGAGGGGAAGTTAGTTGTGACTTCCAGGTGGCTTTACAAGGTAAAGCATGAAGCAGAGGGCAATGTGGAAAAGTACAAGGCCAGATTTGTGGCTCGTGGGTTTTTTCAGAGAGAGGGAGTAGACTACAAGTAGACTTTTGCTCCTGTAGCCAGATACTCCTCTATTCAAGCAGTTATCTCTGTAGCTTCTAAGATGGGATGGAGCATCCATTAGATGGATGTGAAGGTCGTCTTCCTTAATGGCATCATTGAGTAAGAGGTCTACATTGAGCAACCACAGTGGTTTGAGGTCCATGACAGGGAGACACATGTATGCAGGCTTAAGAAAGCCCTGTATGGACTCAAACAGGCACCCAAGGCCTGGTACTCTAGGATTGATAGTTATCTGCAGTACATGGGCTTTACCAAGAGTGAGGTAGATCCCAAACTATACTTCATGTTGGTTGGATTCGAGATCCCCAACTTGGTTACTTGCAGGGCACAATAGGATATGGATTGCAGTACCTTGGTGGAGATGGTGTGAGGTTGCATGGGTTATCTGATTTAGATTAGGCAGACAGTGATACAAATCGGAAGAACACCTCTGGGTGCTGTTTCAGTTTGGGGTCAACAGTCGTTTCCTAGTTCACCAGGAACTAGACTTTAGTGGAACTGAGTTCAACAAAGGCAGAGTACATGGCGGCCAATCTAGCTAGTCGTGAAGCCATTTCGCTGTGCAACCTACTCACACGATTTTTTGGTCGGGAGCTTGAGTCGACAGTGATCCACTATGATAACCAGAGTTGCATCAAATTCTTGGAGAACCCAGTGTTTCACGTCAGGTCAAAGCACATTGAGTACAAGTACCACTTCATTAGAGACAGGGTGCAAAAGGGAGTAGTTCAACTCTAATATATTCCTACAGAGGAACAGTTGGCAGAAAGTTTCAGCAAGCCATTGGTCAAGGGAAAGTTTGTCTTCTTTAGAGACAAGCTTGAAGTGGTGGAGAATACCTTCCTCACTAAGAGGGAGTGTTAGTGGTTGTAGCTCAGACATGTATTTCCGTAAGGGTGTCTACTTGAGGAAAATAGTCATTAAATGTATCCTATACCTTTCCTAGAATTCACTTTATTAATTTATTAATAAAGTGAATGTCTTTTTGTTAAACTGACTTTTAATTAATAAATTGACTAAGTTGGGTCACTTAATGATTTAATTAAAATATGGCCATTGATCTCACGATCTAATCTTGACCATTGAGATTAGGAAAATCGTTGAAGTAAAAGATACGAAGACAGAGAGGGTAAAAGAAAAGACACAATGAGAGAATTCATTTTCACAAGGCACATGAGGTGAAGGAGAGAAAAATCAAATTCAATTTTTTAGCGTTGATAAGGAAGAGGGACATGTACAACACGAAAATCGAGGCAACACAAATCTTGAGGCAACACAGATTTTGTGGTAGCATGAATTTTGAGGCAACACAAAAATTGAGGCAACACAAATTTCTAGGCAGGATGAAAATCAAGGTAGCACAGATTTTGTAGCAGCATGGAAATCGAGGTGGCGTGTATTTTGAGGCAGCATGAATTTCGAGGCAACATTTATTACAATAAGTACAGATCCATACAAATCTTGTTTGGGCTTCAAAACGTGATACAAATATCACTCATTACCATACATTTTTCACCTATGCTTCCATTATATCACTCATTATTCACCACCATGTCACATCATTTTCCCTATTGTTCACCATTAATGGGTCTCATTTATATTTTCCAAATATTATTTATTTTTAAGCATTTTTAAGAGAAATTCTTGATTAAATATTAGAAAATAATATATTTTACTTTATATATGGAAAATGGATTGTTTTTGTGACATGTGTAGGTGCCAAGGAATCTTCCAAGACACCTTTTATGTGGCACTCTATGTTCAAATTCGAATTTGAGGAGATTATTGAGAAGATCATGGAGGATATCATGGAGGAGATCATGGACCTCATGGAGAATATCATGGAGGATAGGGTTATGTGTCTAGATGGTTGAGAGATGTATGGAACTAAAGAGAGATTAGTGGATCACATTTATGAGTTTGTTATCATAGCTCTTGTATAAATAGGAGTGTTATCTCCTTCATTTAAAATCCTGAAGTTTGTAATCCTAGAATTAGAAAGAGTTGTAATCTTAGAGTTGGTTTGTAATGGACATTTTGAAATAAAGAATCATACTTCAATTTTGCTTCTACATCTGAGTCTGCTTTGAAGCAGTGTGCTTGTGGAGTTATGGAGGGCCCCCATGGCCTCACTTGCATGCTGATTTACTTATTTTAGGTATAGCTTAATTTATGTTTTTGTTTGATTTCAAGTATGATTGATTTGAACAAGACTTTGTGAGTTGAGTCCTTGTAAG
>ML784301.1:40817-54439 GCA_009831015.1 Picea engelmannii | reverse complement strand
TAACTGATTACTGCGTTAAATGTCGGGCAAGTATTTTGATGTAAAAGTTTCAGTTGACTATTTGTTCAAAAATATTATAATTTCCCTGTATCATTTAGCACAATCTTGAAGTGGTTATATTTATGGATGAGTCAACAATCTCCCAACATATGTAATCACCATGCAGATCGTGAAGTTTTCTTTGCAAGGTATTATTTATTATTCGTACCACTAAACTAACATTCTGCAAACGACATGTTATTTAACTTTAGAGCTTGTGACTTGCTCATATATGGGAATATTAAGGTGTGTAGCAAATATGCAGATGTGTAGATGTGTAGCAAACATGCAGAACCAGTATGAGATGCTGAAACTGCCAGTGCAATTAATCATTTGAAAAGAAATTTGGGCATTTCGGAAAAGTATTAATGTGAAACGAAATCTAGACACTGGAATATCCAGTGACAAATACACACTTGCACTCCATCCATATCCATTGAAATATCTTTTGTGGTTTGTAGGTTTATACTTATTAGATATTATTTTAAGTCACCATTTTTAATTTGAGAACAGTCACATACTAAAAGGGTGGTATCTGAAAAGTTTAATATTGAATATTTAGTCAGCATTCATAATTAATTATTTTAGTCAAAAAAATAGTGTGTTAAAATGTTATTTTCAAATTTCAGGGAAAATAAGGAATATGATATAATATGAAGTTGACTTTATATAAGTTAAATAAATATAATATAATTAAAAATATTAAATTGGATTTAATAGGTTAATATTAATAATATAAAAAATAAATTGAATAAAATGATTTTATAAAAGCTTGAGGTTTTGTCAACACGGGGGTTTAAGGGCATTATGACAATATACTCATCAAGAATTTTTGTCAAATTTTTGTCAACACAGCGTTTAAGGGCATTATGACAATATACTCATCAAGAATTTAACATGTGAGGGCATTATGACAATATACTCATTAAGAATAAGAATTCATTTATCGATACTTACTGCTATTTACCTTCGATTAGAAGCATTGTATGGAGGGGGTCAATTAGCTTTACCTTTCTCTACCCGCCTCTCTTTAATTAATAATCGTTCAAGACCCTTCTCCCAACATTAGTCTATATACAAGGCAGAGTGCGGGCACTATTTACCCCACCCATAACCGGAATAACACAGTTGGTCCTATGAACTATAACCCAAGTAGGTGTAAAGGTCCCTCATCAAAGAGGATAGGATAGTGGTTAACATGCAATGATAGGATAGTGTTTAACATGTCATGAATGAGAAATTGAATTTGGGTAAGAATTTAACATGTCATGGGTTTATGGGTTTAAGGGTATTATGACAATATACTCATTAAGAATTTAACATGTCATGAATGAGAATTGAATTTAGGTGAGAACGAAAATACTTATTATAACCTCCTAAGCTAAACCTAATTGACAAATAACTATCCTAAACTAGACCTAGTTGACAAATATTAATATATGAAGTAGTATAACTATCCTAAGCTAGACCTAGTTGACAAATAACTATGTTAATATATGAAGCACTTTTTTCTTTTGGTACGTTAGATGTTACATGGAAACATTCATCCACCTCATCTTGTTCTAATTACACTCTCAAGATGAGAGTGCTGTAAGAGTGGTCTTGGAGATTGGAAAAGATGAGAGTGCTGTAAGACTGGTCTTAGAGATTGGAAGCATATTCTCAAGCGCTCTCTAAAACCCTCTTAAGCACTCCCAAGAGTGTTCCCAACATAAGGAAAATACCCTTAATTTCTCCATTTATTTATATTTATGTAAATATCCTTGATTTCTCCATTTATTTATATTTATGTTTAATTGGGTCTCATAGAAAGACCATAGGCTTCAAACCCTATGGAAGAGGGTCTAGAACTTATAAAAAAATATAAAAATACTAGTATTTCTTCTTTTCTTATTCCATTTATGTCATTGATTCGTTTCTTTAATCACCGATCAAGGTTATGAAAGTGGCAAGAGAAAACAATAATATATATAGTAGAATTGTTTCTCTTTTAACTTAACTTGTTATAGAATTGAGTTTGTATTTGCTTCATGGATGATGTTATTTAGTTGAACTTTATTTTTAATTTTACTTAATATTCTTAATATTCTGCTTTTTCATCGGTTAACTATTGGTTACAAAGTGTTGAGACCTATACTAAATGGTGGACACATTGATCTAATATGAATCAATATGAATCATGCTTCTAAACTTTTAATTAAGATGTAATGTATTAGTTAAGATGTTTAAAGATATGATAATTAAGATGTAATGTACTAGTTAAGATGCTTAAAGATATGATAGCATTTATTCAAGAAAGGGGATTTTTCACTCTTAATCAAGTGATAGATTAAGAGTCAACATACATTTAGCAACACAGGTGGAGGATTGCACAAGTGAATCATGCTTCTAATTAAGATGTAATGGATGAGTTAAGATGCCAAAAGATATGATAGCATTCACGAAAGGGGATTCTTCACTCTTAATCAAGTGGTAAATTATGAGTCAACAAACATTTAGCAACAAGAGTGGAGGATTGCTCAAGTGATGGGTATGGAATCAAAGCATGTAGGGTTGGAGAATAAATATATGGAAAACCTTCGTAGAAGCCATATCACACTAAGGGATGAGAAGGATAGTTTTCTATGGTCTAAAAATAAGATGTTAGGTGAGTGCACGTGTTTGGGATACAAATGAATGATTGCTTCAAATATACTAGAGCCACATTGGTGGTGGAAATTGATTTGGAAGTAAAGTGCCAAAAACACACAGTTTTTATGGTTAGCTATAAAGAATAAGGCTACACGAATTTTTACAAAGGAGTAGAGAAGGTTCAAGGATTTGTATGTTGTGTAGGAAGGATGAAATTATCACACATCTGCGAATAAAGTCTTCATGTCCATAACAAATATAGTAACATCGCCAAAAAGTTACATTTTAGGCTCTCACTTGGTGTAAAAGTCCCTAAGCACAAGTTGTGAGACCCCAAGGGAAACTAGATGAACTCTAGTCTAGGGGGGAATTCCTATGGTTGAGTAACATCAAGATGTTGTAGATAGAGTGGGAGCAAAGGAGCTTACAAAGAATAAATATAATTTGGATTTTTTATATTTTTGTGGGATGAATGAAAGGGACAACTAATGCTTTAATATTGTTTGGGCTATTATGGGGTCAAGTTAACCTTTAAAGAGGTTTGTTCATATGAAATATTAAGGGCTGATTATAGCCAAAAACTTGCACAACAACAACCCTAATTTGGTAACTAGAGGTCAAGGATTTCAAAGTGTAAAGGGTCTGAAAGATTTGCTTTCAAGACAACACTAAAGGTTGCCCTTGCCTATAGATTTTTTACAATTGCAATAAATTCAAATAAGTTAAGGAGTAGGATCTATCACACATAACTTCTTTCAATGTAACAAGCTTTCTCCTCTATGGCCCTAGAGTTGATTTTGGCATCCACAAATCTGCACTTTAGCTATCAATAATGGACTAAGAACAATTTTCCTCACATTTACCAAAGAATCATTACCATGAACACAAAACTTAAACAAAGCAACCTTGACAGATTCTTTCTTGCCATGGTGTTTTGGGGATTGCCCAATGCCCAGTTTCATTATGCAGTTCATGAGAATTAATTCTTCTTTAGCAATATTGATTCTCTTCTTTACTCTAGTCAAAACAAAGAATACTTTTAATCTTCAAGATTAGGATTAACCACCTCCTTATAATATCTCTACACTATATTATTTAAACTATAAATTATTAATAATATTTTATGCTATAATTAAAAATTAAAATAAATATAAATGGATATATATTATTTTGTAAAAATATTAATATAAGTACTAACAAAGAATACTTTTTACTTTTTTAATAAGATTAAGGTTAACCATCTCCTTATAATATCTCTATATTATATTATTTAAACTATAAATATATATTATAATATCTCTATATTATATTATTTAAACTATAAATATATATTATTTTGTAAAAATATTAATATATGTAGTAATTATAATATCTCTTTAAACTATAAATTATTAATAATATTTTGTTATAATTAAAAATTAAAAAAACATAAAAATAGATATATATTATTTTGTAAAAATATTAATATAAGTACTCCTTATAATATCTCTATACTATATTATTTAAATTATAAATTATTAATAATATTTTATGTTATAATTAACAATTAAAATAAATACAAATAGATATATATTATTTTGTAAAAATATTAATATAAGTAGTACTTATAATATCTCTATACTATAATATTTAAATTATAAATTTTTAATAATATTTTGTTATAATTAAAAATTAAAATAAATAAAAATGGATATATATTATTTTGTAAAAATATTAATATAAGTAGTCTTTATAATATCTCTATAGTATCCCCAGATAGGGTGATAGTGTAGCCCAGGTGTTATTTGGAAAGGACCAACGATGATCACCATGGCACCAGCCACGTGCCCTTCCCACCCTCCCGCGCCATGCATTTAACACAACTCCTTTGTAACCAGAGAACCATTACTCCTAGTGCGCCCTGCTTTGGCCTCTCGTCCCCTCGATGGCTCAATTCGATGGATCCGTCTTTAATCTGCTTGTGTGTGTCCTCTTCCCCCAACTCTATCCACTTCATGAATCTCACCGTCCTTGCTCGCAGCTCCATTCGCTTCTGGTAAAGTCCTCCAACAGACTGCGCCCTCCCCTGCTGCTCCTTGACTTCCTTCGCCTTCTTCCTGTGTTTGCTGGCCCTTGCCATGCCTCAGTCATGATGAGACAACGAGGGAGGGCCAAGGGATTCCAAGTTCAGTGCTTCCAACATCCTAACCTTAAGCATTGTGAAAACAATAAGATAATAGTGACTTGGATTGGATACTAAATGTTTGAATAAATTCCTATCCTATCACCTTCTTAATTTGAAATATGGATCTAATCTCTTTACAATACCAAAGTGTTTTATAGTGGTTTTCAACACAACTATAAAAATCTGCAAAACCTATTGAGAAGGGAATGTATTTTATGTTTTAACATAGTCATCATTAACAAGAAATATGCAGAAGAAAAACTGCTATAGAGACAACTCTCTGTCTCATAGACCCTTCATGGACCTTATTGCAAATTGAAAATAGTTACACAAGTTTCCTGAAGCTAAACTGCATTTTTCTCATGTCTAGTAGCCAATAATGGAATGTCACTCAACCCTTTTTAAAGTGCTCAAGCTTTTTAAGAATTGACAAGTGTAAGGGTTGTGGATAATACTATATAATATAGCTTGTTGTGCTTACAAGCTTGAAACAACTACACATGTTTATGGTGAATTCTAAATTTTTAAAACTTATTTCGTCTCCAACTCAATGTCCCTTGAAAAACTTGAGGGTGTGCTCTAGCCATTTCGAAGACACGTATCTGTCTTCGTTGCTCCCCTATTAGAGAACCAATGCAACGTAGAAAAAAATTAATAAAATATTGTTTTATTATTATTATTATTATTTTTGTAAGTCAGTATAAGATTTTTTATTACTTCCTCAAAAACTTCATACATACAGATACCAACTAGTCTGCCAGAATGGAAACCATACTAGCTGCAGTAATTCACTTTGTTGTCCAGTCTATCCAGTATCAAGATTCTTCTATTTAGGCTACAAATTTGAAAACTAGACTAAAACTTTGAAAACTAGACATATAACAACCTTCCATAATTGAAATACTGTCTAAGAAAACTTCTTGTGATCCAAAAAGGAGACCAATCTAACTTAGACACGTGTTTACTGACTAGACTATTCCTGCAACTTAAAACACTAAAAAAATTGGGGCCGATCCGCTCCATTATCTAGTCCTTAACATTAGTCCTTTGGAGAAGCCACTCGAACCTTTCGGATCTGAGTTGGTGATCCATGGTCGTTCGCGGGCGTGATGTCCATGTGGTGGACATATTTTAGGTACATGTTGAAATGCGCTTCCATTGTATCCTGCTTGCTCTATTGGATTTTTTCTATATCTACCAGGAGTTTCACGATGGTTTCCAAACCATTGACTCGGAGCTGAATATCTTCAACCAGAGTCTTCAACTCCTTATGGTCCTCCACTCCTGTTTCGTCGTTGTCTGCCTTCACCTTTCCTATCAACATTTTTGTATGCCATGCCATCTCGAGAGTCTTATGGTAAAGGGTCTCTTGAGTGCGAGTTGTCCTAGTGTTAATGATCCAATCAACCTCCTGCACCACCTAGTTTTTTCCTTTTCCCTCTCGTTCGGCCTTAATCTCTTCTTCCCATTTTTCAATTGCTTCCTTGCCTTTCTGTGGAACTGTGAATGGTACATCCAAGCAAAATCCCTTGCTGCGTTCTCGATTCTTGTCTTTTTTCGGGAGCTCTCTGGTTGCAAGTCCCTGAGCGAGCTTCCTTTCCTGGTGGTATATTTCATACAAGCCATGTTACTAACAAATCTAATCTCTAAACCTCCGCCTCTCTCTTGACATAGAACACCAGTCTTCCACTTGCTCTTATCTTCTACGTAACCTTTAAGAGCTTCAAAGGACCAAAACAAAAACCAGTATATAAAATCCTCCCACATGATTGCCTATATCTCTTAATGATCCTACCTTAAATGATCTCTATGGGAAAAATGAATACCAGACGTGCCTCCTCGTGTGATTATTCTTTCTTTGGTACTTTGCCTCCCTCTTCTCCTTTTTTGAGCCAAGTGACTTGTCCTATTAAGTACGAACCGATCCTTTGATGAATTGATCTGCATAATGTCGTCCCCGAATTTAGCTCTCCTCACCATATTATGATTGCCCTTGCACCGCCTATGCATCCCACTAGAACTCTCGACTTTCTCCATTCTTTGATCCTGTACTTCTAAGTGCCTTGCTAGCCCAGTCATGTCAGGTCGAAACATGAGGTCTAAGTGCCATGTGGGATGTTTCCCCCACCCTAGTTGGGTCCCACTCTGGATACGAGTGTGACTCGTTTCCAACTATGTGGATGTCTTCTCGATTACTGCCATGACGCTCTTGTTCAACCAGATGTTCACAGTCTGTTTTGAGTTGGCCCACTGAAACCTGTGTCCATGCCATGTCCAACAACTTTCCTTCCTGGTTCACACCCTCGTTGGCTAGCCTATCCGCTAGGGCATTTGCAGTCCTTCTCACCCACCTGAAGTCGATTGAGAACAGAGTTAGCAAGTGCCTTTGTATTCTTTGCAATATTTGTGTGAGGCGCCAGTGCATTATTATCATGCCAATTTTGGTTCCACACTGTATTCTTCTCACCGTTCCTATGACCAAAGCTGAGTGTCCTTCCATTGTTACATTGACATTGCCTTCTCTTACTAAGATTTCCAGGCCCTGTTCCTGTGAAAAAAATCCGCTGCATTGTTCGTAGTGTTTCCCACACTGGTGGCGTATAAACGTATAATTTTTTCTTCTCTGTTGCAGATCCCTCCTCCCACCCCAACCCTTCCCAGGTTTCCCTTTGATGCCCCATCAAAGTTCAATTTCAGGAAACCTGTCTAGGGCGGGGTCCAAGCTATGTCTCAACCATGAACGTGCAGACCTCAGTGAACATGTAAGCTTAAGCTCTGAGTATCCAACTGTAAAATTTGCAAAACTTGAAGTTCTTGGGATGATGGGTTTTTTGTTGAAGAATGCAAATTCCTATTCAGGATTGTCTCCCTTAGTTGATTTTTTTATGGATTCTATCAACTTAATGATTGGGAGGGATTCATTGTGGAAAATTGTTTTGTTTTTTTCCTTCCAAATTTCCCAATTGACGAACCTGAGAGTTAAGCCCCAACATAGGTTTACAATTTCATTTTCTGTGTATTGCACCCTCCAGTTCCTTAGGGTAGCTAAGATATCTTCTCGTACTCTATCAATCTGATGATACAATATAGCTACCCAGTCCCATAAATCTGCTGTGTAAGGGAAGCCATAGAACATATGGTTTATTGTCTCCTCTTGTCCTTCATAAAGGTGGCATCTTGAGGGGCCATTGAATCCTCTTTTAACTAGATTCTCCCAAGTTAATATTTTTTTATGTAGAACCAACCACATAAAGGTTTTTATCTTCGACCATTGTGGAAGATTACAGAGTTGTTCCCAATGGGGTTCTAGGTCTCTCTAATCATGACCCACTATATAGTGTCGAGCCTCTTTCAGGCTAAATTCACCTCCATCTCTTCTACCCCACTGAAGTTGGTCCTGGTCATCTGAACACAAAATATTTCCATAGTTCCTCCTCTAAATATTTAACCAACGGGGAATTCTGATTTATGTCTTGTGGGAGTATTGCTTCCCAACATCTCCATTTTGGATTTCTTTCCCTTTGTTTCCAATATTTATACACCTTAACTTTTCCCTGTCCATGTAACTCTTGCTTGATAACTACTCTATCCTGGTTTTCCAGTTGGGGTTCCTGCTGCGAAGCGTCTTCCTGGAATAGAGTTGTTTTCCCATTTTTGATTTCCCAAAAACAATGTACCTGAACTAGACTTTAATTTTTACAAGCCAAATTCCAAATGGCTGATCCCTCCCTTGCTCCTGTGAATCTTATGAGATCTCGAGCGTTCCTTCCAAGGGCATATTTAGCTTTCCAAAAGGCATCCCAGGGTGTTGGACTATCTTTCAACCATCTCCACCAAAGTTTTTCCGCATAAGCATCGTTTGTTGTTTTCGGGTCTTGCAAACCTAGACCACCTTTGCTTTTTGGCCAACATAGTTTTTCCCATGCCACTAACGCCCATTTCTTTTTGTCCTCTGCTCCTCTCCATAATTGTTTTTGTACAGTTCTGATTCTCTGTAAAATCCTTGCTGGAGTTGGGAAGACTGAAAGTAAATACGATGGAATTGCTTGTAAAACTACCTTAGTGAGTACTAGTCTTCCTGCAAAGTTTAGGGGTCAATAGGTCCATCTTTTAACTCTATCTTGTATCTTGTTTATAATACTTTCCCAAGTAGATTTCTTACCTTCTTTATCTGTTAGAGGCACTCCCAAATATTTGGTAGGTAAGGTCTTCCTCTCGAAACCCAAGATGTTAGCGAGGTTTCTTTGAACAACAATATGTGTATTAAAGAAGAATGTCATGGATTTGGAGTGATTAATATCTGTTTTTGAAGCTTCTGTAAAGTCATCTAAGATTTTCTTATAAGCCGTCGACTCTTTGAATGTCAGAATTCCATGTAACATAGTAACATCAACAAATTGATGATACATGGTTGGGGGACTGTCTGCATGAGGTTGAAGGCCTTTTATTGTTCCTTATGAAGTTGTTGTTTTGATTGATCTACTTAAACCTTCCATAATGAGTATGAACAAAAAGGGAGATAAGGGATGCCCTTGTCTAAGTCCCCTGGAAGGGTAGAAAGGTTTAACTGGGGCTCCATTTAACAAAATTGAGAAGCTAATCGTGGACACCATATCCATTACCCATTATATCCATTGATTATCAAACCCATAGACTTCCATGGTTTTTTCCATATAGTGCCAACTTAGTTTATCACATGCTTTGGAAAAATCCAATTGCATTATCATGCCTGTTTTTTTCCTACTTTTCAACGAGTGGATTATTTCATGGGCTTGAATAATATTGTCTAAAATTTTCCCGCCTTCCACGAAGCCCGATTGTTCCTTTGAGATAATAATAGGTAGGAGGGGTTTTAGGCTATTTTCAATGACCTTCGAGATTATCTTGTAAACCACGTTACAAAGAGCTATTAGTATGAAGCGATCCAGAGTTCTAGCTTCGTTTTCTTTGGGGATCAGAGTAATGAAAGTTGAATTCATAACTTTTAGAATAGAAGAATATTGTCTTGAATCCTCCACTATATCATAGATATAATGTTTTACCACATCCCAATAGGCTTTGAAGAAGTCCAACGTGAAGCCGTTAGGTCCAGGGGCCTCCCTATTAGGCATCTCTTGGACAACTTAGTCTACTTCCTCTGGTGGTTTTCTTAAATTTTGATTATGATCCTTTGTGACCAATCTTTGAATGTGCCTCATAATTCTTTGTATGGCCTTCGATCGATCAACTTCGATTTCTTTAGCTATGTCTTGAAAGTGGTGAACTCGAGCATTTTCAATTTCTTTATGTGATTCTAGGTCTTTGCCTTTATGATCTCTGATTTTCAAAATTTTGTTATGATTCCTATGGGCTATTGTCGACTCGTGAAAGAACTTTGTATTTTTCTCCCCTACCTTCAACCACTGAACTCTGGATTTGCCTCCATAAATTTCCTCTTCCTTACATCTTTTTTCCCATTCCTCATGAAGTTGGTTTTCCTCCAATTTCTTCTCTTCATTGTAGCCATCATGTGTGCATGATTTCTGGCGCTGTTCCATCTTTTCTTCTAGCTCTTTTTTTGCTTGACTGATATTCCCAAAGACTTCTAGATTCCACTGTTTATTTGTTTCTTAACATGTTTAAGTCTACCTTGGAGTCTATACATTTTTGTTCCCTGTTCTTGGATATCCTTTGTCCACCAAAGTTTGATTTTCTCCTTGAAGGATGGGTGGTCCAACCAAAAACTCTCAAATCTTAAGGGTCGATTTTTTGGTGTTCCTTGGAAGTTTGCTTCTAGTTGAACTGGCCAATGATTCGATCCTCCCCATGGGAGGATTCTACCTTCCATGTCAATACCTTGCATTATTATAGATTCTGATATTAAAAATCTATCTAACCTCGACACCACCTGGCGATGCGAGGTTCTCTTATTATTCCAAGTAAAATTTCCACTACAAGTTCTAATATCTACTAGGCTTAATTTTTCTATAAAGTCAGAGAGGACCTCAACATCTTTATCCAATCTTCGAAGTCCACCTTTCTTTTCTGCTAGGGTCACAATTATGTTGAAATCCCCTGCTAATATCCAATGAGAATTCATGTGTCGATCTCTGAGGTTTTCTAAGGCTGTTATCATTCTTTTCTTATCATCTAGGAGTTGGGGACCATACACATTGGTAAATATGACCTTGTCCGGAGTTTCTATTACCTGCAATTTCACTGATAAATAAAAACTGGTAGCTTCGATCGAAATCAGGTTAAATTTTTGTAGGTTCCATAGGGTGAGAATGCCCCCAACTGAGTTTTGACTATCAATGTTTAAAAAATAGTACTCATTCCAAATTTTCCTACTTATTTGTAACAAATTTTCTGTTGTGCATTTAGTTTCTTGAATAAAACAAATATATGATTTTTCCATATTTAACTTATTTTTGAGAATTTTCTGTTTCCTAGGGCTATTCAAGCCTCTTATATTCCAAGCGATAACCTTCATTTTAAAACAAGTGGTGGAGAGGTAGGGAACACCGATTTAATCTTACCAGAGTTTATCAACAACATCCCCAGTTCCTACAACACAACAGTATTTGGTTTTCTACCCTTCTTCCTCTTGGTTTGCTTCGGTGACTGAGGCTATTGGGTGTCCCCTGATTTGATTCCTAGGTTGCCTATCTCCCCATGCATGCGCTTGATTCCTATGGTTTTTTCCTCCTCACTCATTAGGAAGAGATACTGAACACGATCCTGTTGGTTCAAAGGGGTGGTTTCTATACCTTGTTTTTTCCATTGGTCCAAGAAATTTTGAAGGTCAATCCCTTCCCTTTCCACAATGTCTTGGAGTTTTGGGTCTTCATTTCCTACCTCTCTGGGTGTCATCTCTGAATCTCCATCACATTCCTACATCGTGGTATTTACATCAAGATTTCGATCCCCTATCGATCCAATGGACTCCTTGATAGTGCTCTGAGTTGGTTGATTCTCCCTTGCCATGTTTTCTTCCTTCCTTTTAGTTTCTTTCTCCTGAACTTTATCACCTTCTTGAGTTTGATTCTCCTCTAGGCCTTCAAAGCTATTTTTTGTTTCTGGAGTTCCTGTAGGGGAGGTTTTATTTTGTCACCTATTTCCTCTGCCTCTATAATTTGGCCAAGAAAAACCTTCATCTTAATGTTGTTTTGTTTTTGATTATTCAGTTTATTTATGTAACATGCATTCCGTGTAGAGATTCCCATGTTCATGATATCGCCTGCATCGAAACATGATCTACTCATAATCAATGTTTTGCATCCATTCATCATCCCTAAATTCCAAGCATATTGCTTCTGGGAGCGCTCCCGAGACATCCATCTCGATACATATTCTTGCAAACAAGGTGTATTTTCCTTTTAAGGTGGCGCCCGAGGCCTTGACAATTTTTCCCAGTTTATTCCCTATTGCCACAAATGTGGATGGTAGCCAATAGTCTAAAGGCAAAGAATAAGTCCTGATCCAGACTAGCACACAAGTGAAGGTTTCCTTTTTCGGTGAGAACTTTTCTTTCCATGGTCTCATATAGAGACCGACTGAGGCATGAAAGTAGGGGCCACCTTCAAATACCTTGTCTATGTCCTCTAAATTCATAAAGACCGTTGTGAAAAAGCCTTTGATCCTAGGTGTAGGTCCACCTCTCCGCATTGCTTCCAATGGAATTTGATCCAACTTCTTAAGACTCTTTCTGTTGGCCACAGTCCCATAAAATTGCAAATCAAGGAATGCACCCTCATTTGATTTCTATATTCTTGTGTCTGCGGGTCTTCTAGAACAACTAGTGGAATCCCTTTAATTTTTGGCTTGCATGCATTGTTCCTGCCCATCGCCATTGGTTGTGATGGGTCCACCGCCTTACTTTGATTCACATTGTCCTCTTCTCCAGCCTGGCCTTTTTTCTCTTGTGTTTCCTCTCCGTGGAGACCTGACGTTGACCCTGATGCACCATATTGTGAAACCTTAAAACCTCCTCTGCGTGGGCCCTTCCCTCTGTCCACTACTAATTTCCGATAGGAGGGAGCACTGCTCCCTCCCTCTTTGATTGCCATGCCGATCACTTTTTTAACCTGAAACCTCTGGAAACTGTGATTGCTGCTCAGACCTCCCCCATCGATTTATATTATTATTTAATATAGTATAAAAACATTATTATTATTATTATTATTATTTTGTTTGTTAATTGGTTCAGACCTTCTTGGCATCGGGATTAACCTTTGGCTTGAGAAACCACGACTCAGGGGCATCTAAGCCGTCAAAATCACCCAGGGATCGCACCCGGCCTGAGCCACACCAACCCTTGTCCCCGCAGGTTTCGAACCGGTGACTTTTCAACATGGAGTGGCTTAACAACACACTCCGTCACCGACTGTCCTACACCTTGGGGACAAAAAAACATTATTATTATTATGAGAACATACTTATCTTACTTAAATACACTGAGTTTAAACATAGAAATGTAATAATCTTTAAAAACTTTTTCCATTATATAAGCAATTTCTTATGATTTAATTTAATACGAGAACATTATTACTAGGACACATTTATCTAACTTAGATACACCAAATTTAAACGTAGAGACACAATAATCTAAAGAACCCTCGAAAAATATCATTTATGTAATAAGTAATTGAGTAAAGTTTTTAATTTTTTTTACTAGTTTTTAAAAATGATATGAAAACAAATACAGATGATAAAGTTATAAATTAGATAATAATTTTTTTTATGAAAATAAATATTTGATGATAAAGTAATAAATTAGTCAATATAATTTAAAAAATTGCATACGTTT
>ML784300.1:418280-431447 GCA_009831015.1 Picea engelmannii | reverse complement strand
TTTCTATAATGGCTAAGTTCTTACTGGATTGCCTAATTCACACTTTTCACTTTGCTATCGAAGTCAATATTGAGTTTAGCACTCTTGAATTATCTTTAATTGTTAAATTCCATCGTGATATTATAAGAAACTGGAGACATAACCATCAACACTATATTTGAGTTTTCTTGCTTTCATAGATTAGAAGATAGTTTTCTTGCTTTCGTGGATTAGAAGATAGTTTCCTTGATTTTGTAGGATAGCTAGTCTTTTTTCTTTGGTAGATTAAGGAATAGTTTGCTTATCATAGGTTAAATATTAGTTGTTAATTACTTTTATTATAATAATGCTTTCAATTCAGTAGATTTCCTTTCATAAATTAGTAGTTGTGAAGTTTAATTTAAGAATAGAGTTCACTTGTTTCTTAGCTTAATTAGTTGCTTATTGAGTAATCTTAATTAGTTTACTTGTTGTAGAATTTATCATAGGTTAGTTAGTTGTTTGTTTGCTTGTTTACTTTCTTTAATAGGGTAGTTGCTTGTCTAGTTACTTGCTTTCATAGGATAGTTACTTATTGAATTTGAGTAGGTTAGTTAAAGTAGTTTGTTGTTGTTGTTGTTATTTCTTATTAGGTAGATAGTTTGCTTTTGTTTAGTGTCATGATTAAGTTAGTTTTATTTAAGTAGGGTTTTCATTTTCCTTCTTAATACTATCCATCGATCCTTTGCTCAAAAGTTACTTAGGGTAAATAGTTTAAGTTTCTTAGTAGGGTTTGCTCATTAATAGATTTTGCTTGAATAGATTATCCCTTAGATAGCCACTTCCTTAGTTAGACTATACTACCTCCAGCCCTTCTACCTTGGCATATATATTGCTACAACTCCAAGTTTACTTACCCCGGATTGAGAATTTAATTGAGGGTTTTTAGTGTGTTTTTAGTGCATATAGAACACCCATCACCGAGATTTGTATTTCTCCACTTTTCCTTCTGCATTAAAATTCTTCTTAAACAACCATTTGCTACCAGCATATTTTCTTCCAACTGGAAACTCAACTAGATCCCATGCCTCATTCTTATCCAAGGCATCCATTTCTTCAACCATGGCCTTCTTCCAGAGTTTACTATCCTCTGAATTCATTGCTTCCCTGATAATTATGGGATCACCATCAATAATAGATAAAGCAAAATTAGAACAAAAATCAGGTGGACTATACCTTTCTAATTTCCTTTTTTCACTCATTGATCTCCTCAATACTGGGGTATGAGGTTCTTCTTCTTCTTCATCATCTTCTTCATTTGATTAAGATTTTGCATCATCTAACTCAAACTCTATTTTCACATGTTCTTCTTTCCTTGGTAGGAATTCATGTTTGGAAACATCTTTCACCTCTATAAAAACAACATCCCGACTGTAAGCAGTCTTCTTAGTTTCTGGGTTCCAAAGATTATAACCTTTCACACCATCTTTATAACCCATAAAGATACACTTTTCAACTTTATTATCCAACTTACTCTTATTTTCCTTTGGAACATGTACATAAGAATCACAACCAAACACTCTGAGATGTTCAAGATATGGTTTCTTACCAGTCCATACATCGTGTGGAGTTTTATCATCCAATGTTGATGAGGGTGATCGATTGACCAGGTAACATGTTGTACCCACTACCTCTACCCATAATTCTTGTCCTAAATTGGCACCACTAAGCATGCTCCTTTCTTTTTCCATCAATTTAATGTTCATCCTTTCTTCAACTCCATTATGCTAAGGTGTGTATAGAGTAGTATTCTACCTTGCTATACCACACTTCTTACAGAATTCTTCGAATTCATTTCCACATAATTCTCCACCGTTATCTGTCCTCGATACCTTTATTTTCTTCTCTGTCTAATTTTCTACCAGAGCCTTAAACTCTTTAAATTTATCAAATACCTCAGATTTATTTCTAATAAAATAAATACATGTGTTCCTTGAGAAATCATCTATGAATGAAACATAATACACAAATTTACCTAGTGATGGAACATGCACAGGCCCAAACACATCACTGTGTATCAACTCTAAGATCCCCTTTGCTCTTATAGCACCAGATGGGAATATTACTCGATTATGTTTACCATATATGCAATTTGTTATCACTCCAGGAGTCTTTTTAGGTCGTAGATCAAGAGAGTCGGGTAACTTAATCAAAATGCTCAATAATGTATTGAAAATTGGATCAAAGATGAATAACTCACACACTCACTCCTTCACTCAAAACAATTTGAACATACTCGAACAAAACAAGGCTCTCAAAAGATATGATCAGATGGTTTGAAAAACTTAGGTGGATGGAGAATGCTAACTATGTCAACAACATCACATATATTGAAAACACATGTGAAAGGTCGAAAATAACCAGCAGAAGATTTGTGATCTTAGTTTACTAATGCAGAGATAATATAATAATCATCAATCATTAATTAAACTAGGAAATGAATATAACATTCAACTCACAAGTGCAGAATAAGAAAGATGAATAGAGGTTTGAACAATATCAATGAAAGAAGCTTGTCATTCCTATATATATATCAAGGTTTTTACAACAAAAGAGTGCATAAAAGTCTTCAATATTGAACCCCTTACAAATTCGACTAAGATCCTCAAAAGATGGATTTGAATGACACCTATCAGATCAAATCTAAACTGATGCAAAAAGGTAGCATGAGATCATATTTCTAAGGGATAGGTATCTCATTCGAATTCCAAATATTTAGCTCCACCTGAGCTTCCTTGTGGTTGTAGAAGTCCTTCATTGCCTTTTTCCAACACCTGGAGCAATGACACATCCAATGAATACTGAAAATTAGGTCAACTTTGATCAAAACTCTTACACAAAGAAGGTTGACAAGTTGGTAGTGCACTACATAGAGAAAACATAGTCTACGCTACAAACTCCTATAGGTGCCAGTTTTTCCAAAAAACTTCAAAATTGCTTTAAGAAAATATCTTTGAAAGCTGCAAGCATGTCTCATCAGAACACATATTACTGTAGTTTGCCATCTTTATTGAGATTACTCAGACCTCATCTCAATAATGATATATCCATACATGCTTCTTCAAAGTAACTTTCATACCTTCATAAGAATTCATAATATCTTAATTCATCATAGGTCAGCATCCATTAATCAAAACCTTGAAACAACCTCTGAATCAATCACCTTGCTTGGTAGAACTAGGAGAAGTGGTTTCTTTTAAGAATATAGCCAAATTCTTCTTGCTAAGCATATTCTTGGCCAAATATAAGTCTTCAACTAGCTTTATGTTGTCTTCTCTCAGGATGAGGTTATTTTTGTACACATTAACCAATTGTTTCCTCTGAATCATCTTCTTTCTGATATTCCTCTTTAGTTGGTTACACTCCCCTTCTAGTTCATCTATTTGACTTGAAAGTTGTCTACCAAGTGTGACATTCTCCTAATGTAGCTTTTGATTCTTCTCCTAAACTTATTTGAGTTGTATGTATGCATCCTTGAATAATTGAGCCCAATTATCTTTAGGTCCTTGATCTATTTCTAGAGCTGAATCTGGTGGAGATTCACTCAGTTGGACTATGGCTTCAAGTGCTTCCTTTTCAAGAGGAGAAACTTTAAATCTTGATAACCTAGCTCTAGGCTTTATAACATCAGTGTTTTGATGGGAATAATTTGATAATACAATATTTATCTTGGATGACCTTCTAAGGGATAGGGTATCAATTATGGCTTGGATACTCTGAGGATTATCTTCAATATTTATTGGAGGAAGCTCCACAACAGGCTCTATTTTTTCTTCAAGAACCATCTCTTTAGCCTTTCCTTTTCTTCGGTTTCTTTTATATACTTGGACAGGTAAAGGTTCCTAAGGAATGTGTTCTTGAGGGGACTGTGGTGTTTCAAATGTAGAGGGAACAGTGGGAGAAAAAGGCTATGCTACTTCAAGTGAAGGAGAAAAGGGGTCAGAAGGAGAAGAATATTGTGGTATTTCAGATGATGGGACAGAGGGAGCAGTGGGAGGTGTTGCAGTCTTCTTCTTAGGAGTTTTGAGTTTTGAAGGAGGAGAAGGCAAGTCAATTTGGTAGTTAGATACAAATAGGAAAGTAGGCCAATCCTTCCCCTCCTTCTTCAACTGTTCAATGACTATGAGATTTATTAAGGCATGATGAAAAATAGACTTTTGAAGCTTATCAGGTTTTCTTTGTGCAAATGAAATCATCCTTTGCAAACTCATGAAAAGGAAATAAGGTAAATATATTTCCTTCTTACCAGTGAAATGAAGAAGAAGCTTGAAATGGTATTGTAAGATCCATCTATATCTTCCTTCACAGGTAAAAAATATCTGAATGATGAAGAGAAACTTATCATATTCCTCTATCAACCACTTCCTTGGCACACTCTTTACCAAATCAGCTCCTCTATGATTAGGTCTGAGCATATCTTGACACCAGTCCTCCTTTTCTAGTTTACTTGCCTTGAACCATAGTTCCCCTGTCCTAGGGATCTCAGTCACCTCTGCAATCAAATCCACTGTCAAATGGATTTCCAAGGGTCCAACCTGTGTCTTTCCATTCTTGTAATTCAGCACAAAGTCTCTTGAAATCTCTAGGTGATGTCCTTCAAGTTTATGACAGAACCTCCAACATCCCATGCGCTTGAAGGAGTCCACATGGTTAGGATTTTTTTTTATCAAAGTGGTATCAATAGGATCGAGTCTAACCATAGATCCTAACCTCTTCTTGGGTATGGGTTCTTTTCTTGGAGCCATTGTATGTATGAGCACCTGCTGTAAACACTTTTTCATAGAGAGAATTAGAAGAAAAATCTAAAAACAAACAACCTCGCTTGTTTCTTGCAAACCTTAGTAATTTTCCCTTTGATGGCGATCTAAAGTTGTAGAAAGGGCCTCAACACTTTGATGATGGTCTGAGAAATTTTTAAAACCTTCTTGATATATGATTTTACCTCGGAAGATTTCAAATTTCAAAATAGAGTTTCCCCCTCGAGTTGGTAGTGCGCCATGTGTAAAAATTATGAGTTGCATTGACAACGATCATTGATTTGGTAGCACTTTAAGTACAAAAGTACCCAAGTGCGCTACGAACTCATCATCATGGAGGGAAATGATAGAAGGAAGGTCAAATCACGACTTGAAATCAGAATGATGGCTTGTTAAGGGCTAAAACTGACTCTTATGATCCCTGACTCACTTTTAGGAAACAAATAACTTGTTTTTTGACCATATAAACCTAGGATAATGACCTTGATGACCACTTAGTCATATATCACTCTCATTTGACATGACCAAGACTTTTTGACTAGACTCAATGAAGGACACATTTTATTGAATGACTCAAGAGACTAAAAACTCAATTAACCACCTAAGACTTAAATAAAAATGATTTTTTATTGGGAGATAACATCTGGCTCTAATTGGGGATGGAAGCCTCCCTGTGAGGTTCCAAGAACTCAGAAGACTAGTTTCCTTTCCTATCACCTACAAAACTTACAAAAAGAAGTGAAATTGTTGTTCCATTGGGCATGGAGTTATTATGAAACTTAAATTGAAAAAGAAATGATATTTACAATGGAGAAGTCTTGAAAAGCCTTAATAGAAATAGGTTTTGAGAAAACGCCCATTGATTGGGCCACCAAATACTTCATTACCTTCCAGGTTTTATAAGAGGAAAGTATTGTTCTGCAGCACTTGAGATATGATGAAAGGACCAGTCCACAAAGTGTCAAGTTTCCCATGCTTTCTCTTATCCTGTATGTAAGCATCCCACTTCAAAACAAGATTCCTTGTTTGGAAAATATATTCTTTAGCCTTCTTTTCAAATCTCTCTTTCATCTTCTTCTGATGTAACTCTGTCTTCTCAAGTAATCTTCTTCTGATGAAGAATCCTTCTAACCAAATCATTTGGTTCCCCTTCTTTTTCTTGAAATTTTTTTGCAACAGGTAGTGCAAGTTGGATAGGAAAAATGGCTTCAGTTCCATACACTAGCTTGAATGGAGAAGTGCCAATGGACTTCTTATTTTTCACTCTATCAGCCCAGAGTGCAAATTTTATCTTAGAATCCTAACTCCTTTGATTTTCTTCAAGCAACTTTCTAATAATCCTCACTAGGCTTTTGTTTGATGATTCAACAAGGCCATTGCCTTGAGGATAGTAGGTTGTTGAGTGAACAAGATGAATACCCATGTCTTCGCATAACTTCACCAAAACATCATATTTTAAAGAAACTGCATTATCAGTAACAAGTCTTTTGGGGTAGCCAAATCTAGCAAAAATATGATCATTCAAGAAATTGATGATTACAAAATGAGTGGCATTCCTGGTAGGAATAGCCTCAATCTATTTTTTAAAGTAGTCATTTGCCACTGGGATCCACCTATGTTGGCCACTTGAATATGGATGTATCTCTCCAATGAATACCAACCCCCATTGTTGGAAGGGTCCAATGACTACAATGGGTCTCAATGGGAGATATTTTAGTTGTTATTTTCCAGTGAACCTTTGGCACTTGTCACATGTCTTTACATAAGAGAAAACATCAGAAAATAAACATGGCCAATAGTAACCAGCCCTCAAAATCTTGTGGGATGTAGTTTTCCAGTAGTGATGGCCACCGCAATTGCTGCTATGAAACTGATGCATAACCTGAACTGATTCATCTTTATCAAGGCACCTCAAAAACATCCCAGAGGGGTCTTTCCAATAGAGCATATTTTCATTAATAAAAGACTCAATTCCCTTGAGATTTAATTCTCTCACCTATGTTTGATTCATCTCTGGAGGGGATCCAAGGTTCTGCAAAAAGTGCATTATACTTTTGTACCATTCACAAGAAGACAAGTGTGTTGAAACTGGCTAATCATGATTGTGCCTTTCAACAGAGATTTTAGATTGTGCATCCTCTGCATTTATGTTGATAAAATTAATACCTAGCACCTCACAACTCTCTTCAACAAGAAGCTTTGCCAAACCCTGACCCTTTATCAATTTATTTGGCTTAATATCAATTTCAAACTCAATGAGTTTGGCAATCCACTTGGCTCTTTTACCATCTATATCGTGTTGGATAAGTACCTCTTTGACTGAACTAGATGGTACATAAGCTATAACTTTTTCATGCAAAATATATATTCTAAAATCCTTAAGTGACTTGATCAAAGCATAAGATTTTTTTTCAATAGGATCATACTTTACCTCGACATCTCTCAATGTCTTGCTAAAGAATTCTACTGGTTGTTCGTGCCCTTGATCATTTCTTTGAAGTAACACCGCGGCAATGGTATCATTAGATGCAAATGAAAAGATATAGAAATATTTACAATAGTCTGGGTTGATCAAAGTAGGATCTGACATAAGATCTTTCTTGATAGCTTCAAAAGAATCCCTTGTTGCATCATTCCATTTAACTTCTGAATCTTTCCTTAGAATGCTAGTGATGTGTTTAGTCAATTCTACAAAATTAGGAATAAATCTCCCAATGAAGTTAATATTTCCAAGAAATGATTAGATATCTTTCTTAGATGTAGGAATTGATATCTTTTGAATAGCTTCTACTCTTGCAGGGTCAATCTTTAATCCTTCAACAGTCACTATGTGCCCCAGAAGCTTACCTTATTTCAATGAAAACTGAGACTTATTTGGATTGAGTGAAAGCCCATACCTTCTGCACTTTAAGAATGTCTTCCTCAAATGCTACAAATTCTCTTTATGGCTATGAGAAAACACTGTTAGATCATCCAAATATATCAAAACAAACTTATCCTTCTCACCTACAAAGGCAATGTCCATGGCCCTTTGAAAGGTGGCCCCATCATTCATAAGCCCAAAGGGAATCTTGGCATACATAAAAGTACCCCAAGGAGTTGTGAAGGATGTCTTTTCTCTGTCGTCTGGGTGTACTGAGATTTGGTTATAGCCTAAGAACCCATCAATAAAAGACATGACACTAGCTCCAGACACTCTTTGTAAGATATTCTCCATATTCGGCAAAGGGAAGTTATCTTTATTAGAGAATTTGTTCAAGTTCCTAAAGTCAACACACAACCTAATCTCCCCATTCTTATCTCTAACAGGAACTAAATTATCAACCCACTCAGAATATCTTAGTGGAATGATAATTTGAGCATTCAATAATTTTTTAATTTCCTTTTCCATTATGGGTAGAATAAGAGGGTTGATATATCTTAGTTTTTTCTTGAATGGTGTGGCTTCTTTCTTCATAGGGATTTTATTCTCAATCACTTGAGTGTCATAGGTCTTTAAAGCACTATACTCCCATGAAAAAATGTCTGAAAATTCCTTCATCAGGCTGCCATATTCAACTCTTTGTTCTGCAGTCAACTATGTGGACAAATTTATGGTTTTTGGGCATTGTTCATCTCCTAAGTTGTACTGAAAGACAACAGGTTCTTCATCTTTCTTATCAGGCTTCAAAGGCACATCATTCTGGTCAAAAATATTCTCAAGTGGTACTAATCCTATTGGGATTTGATTATTAAGAAGTTTAATAATATCATGGTGTCTAATTTTGTTTTTTAATTTAGGATTTTTTACTTTTTCAACATTTTCATTTTCATGATCTATATGGAGGGCTGAAAAATCATCTATAACTTCCAAAAATCTAACCAATTTCTCATCATCATCAAACAATTTCCAAAACTTTACATTTTCTAGCAAGGAGGGTCTATATTTCACTTGAATTGTTGCTGGCAATGGTGGATTAAAGGTGCTAGTTGAAACAACTAATGAATCAACAAGTTGATTCATGTCTCTAGGAATATATAAAATATTGAATGCTATAAAAGAATCAATGAGATTCCATACCTCATCTATATATGCCTTAATCTTGACATGTTTGGCTTGAAAAGTGTTCTTGATTTGTTGAATTATTAGATCAACATCTCCATATACTTTCAGCCCCTGAATATTCATGTCCTTAGCAGTGTTTAAGCCCAAGACCAAGGCTTTGTATTCTGCTATGTTAGTTGTCACCTTGAAATCCAAATTGAAGGGCAAATGAATTGTTTCTTTGGAAGGTGAAACAAAAACCACACTTGCTCCTGCAGACTCTCTTGAACAAGCACCATCAAAGAACATAATCCATATAGGACTGCTTTCCATTTCTGAATATTGGAAAATAGGCTTTCTAAGCTGCAAAGATGATGACTGAGAATCATCAATCTAAAGTATACAAGATCCCAAACCTGTGTCAACTGAGTATATGGGATGATTAGTAGGCTCCTTCTCATCTCTAATAATATAGGCTAATTGTGCTTCCCTATACAATCTCCTTTCTCCCCCTCCAAAGACTGGGACAGTGGCATAAGAAAGGCCATTTTTCAAGGTGCCCCTTAGCCTCTTTATCCATGATCTAGATAAGAGAATACCAAATTTGGGTGACACATCAGCTACCACAATTTCCATTACCATGCTCCTCATGGGCAACTAAGATAAATAAATTTCTAGATCTTTAATCAAGCCAAGGCACTTAACCTTCCTATAGTCAAATGAAAATAAATCATGATAAGACTTGGTAATTTCTAAACCCAACTCATCCATGACTGCTTTTGGCATGAGGTTATGAGAATCTCATGTGTCTAGAAAGAAATTGTGCATAATTTTATCATGCATGTTCAAGGAGACATAGAAAGGTGGAGAGGTTTCCTCACGGTCTTCAACCATTGGGCTAAGGAAAATAGTAGGCTTATCATCTTGGAGGTTTAGAACATCATCAGCAATTGGCATGGGTTTAGGCTCAAGGGATTTGAGGATGGTTTGTTTGAAGGTATCATTCTTCATTAATTCCACGAGGGGTATGGGGATTTTAAACTTAAGAATTTCTTATTCAAAGCTAGAAGACAAAGGAACTTTGTCAGGGTTTCTTACCTCTTGCACAGGATCTTTAAGAAGTACTTAATTCTTTGTTTGAGCCTAATATTTGCTTGGTTTTTGTTTTGCAGGGGAAACAACTTTCTTGGGTGGAGCTTGCTCATATTGCTTACTATTACTTTGTTTATATCTGATATTATACCTATTTTGATCATCATCTTGACAAATAGATCCATCATTTGAGTCTTGATTAGCCTGCTGACCTATCAAAGCTTCTTCATAAGCAAACTGTGTCAAGAAATAAGCATCACCTTTATCTCCCAAATAATGGATATTGTCATCTTCTTCTGGTTGATCTTCCTCCATTATTGTGTTCTGAAAAGGGGCTTTGATATTCTGATCCTCATTAGTATTTATATTCCTTTGTAAAATCTGATGTTGCTCATTATTTCTTCTATAAGGATTTGGATTTTGAGGAATAAAAGAATTGGGATCTCTACCTTTTACAGGCTTCTTGTTTTCAATCTTCATCTTGGACAAGTCAGAAGTCAAATATTCAATCATTTTAGCCATATTTTCAATATTAGTATCAACACTTGATGATGAGGCTTCTCCTTTTTGTTTCCTTCTATCTCCTCTACCTTTCAACTTCTCTGCAACAAGGATGTTAGATTCCACTTCAAGTGTTGCATCCTTCATCTTAGCCAATGTAACTGACCTCCTTTCTCTTAACAACAAACAAAATTCAGCATCAAAAGCATTAGCATATGTGATTTTTGCAGAGGTACCAGTAGGCTTGATTTTAGCTGGGATCTTGCTATACATCCGGTTAAATTTCTTGGTAAATTATGACACTAATTGACCACTCTCCCTTCTCAAGTTCCCAAACTATGGAATGTAGTAAAGAAAATCCTTCTTATCCCCCGATTTTTTTAAGAAAGTATCATCAAAAACTTCAATACCTGTTATGGATCCTGGGGTTAATTCTCTAAACCATCTCCCGGCCTATCCATCTAAGATTTGCACAAACACTCTCATCCATACATCCTCCTGTGTGATATTTAAGTTATCTGCATAACTATAAAATAATTCAAGATGCTCTTTAGTTGTGACCTCTTCTGTCCCTAAAAATTTTGGCACATACTTTTGATAGTCTCTAGTAGGAATTGCATTGAGAGGATTTGGAAATACTAATGGGGCATATCTAGCAGCTGTGCTTCTTTCCATCTTAGTGATATTTTGAGGTTTTGCTACCATGATAACAACAGATGTAGATGTACTGAAAGTTTGGATCACTAGTGACTGAGATGAGGCTGATATAGAAGATGAAGGTGAGGTAATGAGAGAAAAAGGTATTTCTGGACCTGCAACAGAAGAAGGGAAATAATAAGCTCTGTAAAATTCAGACAATAAATTGGCAAGGTTTTATTCTCCTTTTATAGACAATTCATGTAAGACAAGCTCAACTACAGGAAGATTTGTATGAATAGAGGATGAATTTGGTTCAGTTTCAAATTGAGAATATTCTATAGAGGATGAGAAAATGTCTTCTTCAACAAATGGTGAACTATCTTCTTGCGTAAGATCAGAAGATCCTTGAACTTATGAAACTACTTTTTCACTATCAGTCTTTGAGCTTATAGCTTCAAAAAATGTTGGATTTATTAGTGGATTTTATGGAAAAGACATAGAGGGATTTCTAGAGATACCTGAACTTGAAGATCCCTTCTGTAATGCTTTTCCTTCTTTGATGATCCTCTCAGGATCAAATACTGGATCAGTTAGTGGATGTTGAGTATTTTCTCAAGTATGTGCCTTCTTAGGAGCCATAATGTACCAATGGAGTCGCCAGATAGAATATTACAACCAAACTAATGCTCTTCCTTTGTCTATCATCAAAAGCTGGGACTATGTCGTCTCCCAGGGAAGCTTGATTCACACTCCTTTCCCCGGAAACGACGCCAATTTGTTATCACTCCAGGAGTCTCTTTAGGTCGTAGATTAGGAGATCCTGGTAACTTAATTAAAATGCTCAATAATGCATTGAAAATTGGATCAAAGATGAATAACTCACACACTCACTCCTTCACTCAAAACAATTTGAACATACTCGAAAAAAACAAGGCTCTCAAAAGATATGATCAGATGGTTTGAAAAACTTAGGTGGATGGAGAATGCTAACTATGTCAACAACATCACATGTATTGAAAACACATGTGAAAGGTTGAATATAACCAACACACGATTTGCGATCTTATTTTACTAATGCAGAGATAAGATATCAGTCATCAATCATTAAGTAAACTAGGAAATGAATATAAAATTCAACTCACAAGTGCAGAATAAGAAATATGAATAGAGGTCTAAACAATATCAATGAAAGAAGCTTGTCATTCCAATATATATATTAATGTTTTTACAACAAAAGAGTGCATAAAAGTCTTCAATCTCGAACCCCTTACAATGATGCCTTAATGGGATTAAATAGGTTTTACAAATTCGAATAAGATCCTCAAAAGCTGGATTTGAATGACACCTATCAGATCAAATCTAAACTGATGCAAAAAGGTAGGATGAGATCATATTTCTAAGGGATAGGTATCTCATTCAAATTCCAAATATTTAGCTCCACCTGATCTTCCTTGTGGCTGTAGAATTCCTTCATTGCCTTTGTCCAACACCTGGAGAAATGACTCATCCATTGAATACTGAAAATCAGGTCAACTTTGACCAAAACGATTACACTCAAAAGGTTGACAAGTTGGTTGCGCACTGCATAGAGAAAACACATTCTGTGCTACAAACTCCTGTAGGTGCCAGTTTTTCCAAAAAAATTCAAAATTGCTTTAAGAAAATATCTCTGAAAGTTGAAAGCCTATCTCATCAGAACACATATTACTGTAGTTTTCCATCTTTATTGAGATTATTCAGACTTCATCTCAATAACTTGTTGGCTATCGGAAGTCACCCCTGGATTGCTAGCAGGAGCAGAGCCCGACGCCCATCAGTTTTAATGTCACGGTTTATTTAAAAGGGTGATCAAACGGAAGGAAACTCAGAACAGTATCATATCAACTCAGAGACCAGACCAGGCATGCATGAACGAATGAGGTCTTGATAAACTTCAAACAGTGAGTCGTAATAAAGGGTGAGTAGGTGGAAGACTTATACAAGAAAGGTGCAAGATCTATCACAGACATCCGGTTTGTAACAGACTGAAGAAGAAATGTATTCGAACATAAAATCCTTTTACATTCAAACACATATACCAGAGAATACAAAGATGCCACAACAAATCCTTTATCGCAACAAGATTGTTAAGTCCAC
>ML784300.1:383470-408940 GCA_009831015.1 Picea engelmannii | reverse complement strand
TGTGTTTGAGACTTCTTGGTTTATAACAAACAATTTCCTTTCTTTTCCATCTTTGTATCATCTTTGCTAAAGGGTTCACAGTGAAGGATTCACGTGGACTTAACAATCTTGTTGCGATAAAGGATTTGTTGTGGCATCTTTGTATTCTCTGGTATATGTGTTTGAATGTAAAAGGATTTTATGTTCGAATACATTTCTTCTTCAGTCTGTTACAAACCGGATGTCTGTGATAGATCTTGCACCTTTCTTGTATAAGTCTTCCACCTACTCACCCTTTATTACGACTCACTGTTTGAAGTTTATCAAGACCTCATTCGTTCATGCATGCCTGGTCTGGTCTCTGAGTTGATATGATACTGTTCTGAGTTTCCTTCCGTTTGATCACCCTTTTAAATAAACCGTGACATTAAAACTGATGGGCGTCGGGCTCTGCTCCTGCTAGCAATCCAGGGGTGACTTCCGATAGCCAACAAGTTATTGAGATGAAGTCTGAATAATCTCAATAAAGATGGAAAACTACAGTAATATGTGTTCTGATGAGATAGGCTTTCAACTTTCAGAGATATTTTCTTAAAGCAATTTTGAATTTTTTTGGAAAAACTGGCACCTACAGGAGTTTGTAGCACAGAATGTGTTTTCTCTATGCAGTGCGCAACCAACTTGTCAACCTTTTGAGTGTAATCGTTTTGGTCAAAGTTGACCTGATTTTCAGTATTCAATGGATGAGTCATTTCTCCAGGTGTTGGACAAAGGCAATGAAGGAATTCTACAGCCACAAGGAAGATCAGGTGGAGCTAAATATTTGGAATTTGAATGAGATACCTATCCCTTAGAAATATGATCTCATCCTACCTTTTTGCATCAGTTTAGATTTGATCTGATAGGTGTCATTCAAATCCAGCTTTTGAGGATCTTATTCGAATTTGTAAAACCTATTTAATCCCATTAAGGCATCATTGTAAGGGGTTCGAGATTGAAGACTTTTATGCACTCTTTTGTTGTAAAAACATTAATATATATATTGGAATGACAAGCTTCTTTCATTGATATTGTTTAGACCTCTATTCATATTTCTTATTCTGCACTTGTGAGTTGAATTTTATATTCATTTCCTAGTTTACTTAATGATTGATGACTGATATCTTATCTCTGCATTAGTAAAATAAGATCGCAAATCGTGTGTTGGTTATATTCAACCTTTCACATGTGTTTTCAATACATGTGATGTTGTTGACATAGTTAGCATTCTCCATCCACCTAAGTTTTTCAAACCATCTGATCATATCTTTTGAGAGCCTTGTTTTTTTCGAGTATGTTCAAATTGTTTTGAGTGAAGGAGTGAGTGTGTGAGTTATTCATCTTTGATCCAATTTTCAATGCATTATTGAGCATTTTAATTAAGTTACCAGGATCTCCTAATCTACGACCTAAAGAGACTCCTGGAGTGATAACAAATTGGCGTCGTTTCCGGGGAAAGGAGTGTGAATCAAGCTTCCCTGGGAGACGACATAGTCCCAGCTTTTGATGATAGACAAAGGAAGAGCATTAGTTTGGTTGTAATATTCTATCTGGCGACTCCATTGGTACATTATGGCTCCTAAGAAGGCACATACTTGAGAAAATACTCAACATCCACTAACTGATCCAGTATTTGATCCTGAGAGGATCATCAAAGAAGGAAAAGCATTACAGAAGGGATCTTCAAGTTCAGGTATCTCTAGAAATCCCTCTATGTCTTTTCCATAAAATCCACTAATAAATCCAACATTTTTTGAAGCTATAAGCTCAAAGACTGATAGTGAAAAAGTAGTTTCATAAGTTCAAGGATCTTCTGATCTTACGCAAGAAGATAGTTCACCATTTGTTGAAGAAGACATTTTCTCATCCTCTATAGAATATTCTCAATTTGAAACTGAACCAAATTCATCCTCTATTCATACAAATCTTCCTGTAGTTGAGCTTGTCTTACATGAATTGTCTATAAAAGGAGAATAAAACCTTGCCAATTTATTGTCTGAATTTTACAGAGCTTATTATTTCCCTTCTTCTGTTGCAGGTCCAGAAATACCTTTTTCTCTCATTACCTCACCTTCATCTTCTATATCAGCCTCATCTCAGTCACTAGTGATCCAAACTTTCAGTACATCTACATCTGTTGTTATCATGGTAGCAAAACCTCAAAATATCACTAAGATGGAAAGAAGCACAGCTGCTAGATATGCCCCATTAGTATTTCCAAATCCTCTCAATGCAATTCCTACTAGAGACTATCAAAAGTATGTGCCAAAATTTTTAGGGACAGAAGAGGTCACAACTAAAGAGCATCTTGAATTATTTTATAGTTATGCAGATAACTTAAATATCACACAGGAGGATGTATGGATGAGAGTGTTTGTGCAAATCTTAGATGGATAGGCCGGGAGATGGTTTAGAGAATTAACCCCAGGATCCATAACAGGTATTGAAGTTTTTGATGATACTTTCTTAAAAAAATCGGGGGATAAGAAGGATTTTCTTTACTACATTCCATAGTTTGGGAACTTGAGAAGGGAGAGTGGTCAATTAGTGTCATAATTTACCAAGAAATTTAACCGGATGTATAGCAAGATCCCAGCTAAAATCAAGCCTACTGGTACCTCTGCAAAAATCACATATGCTAATGCTTTTGATGCTGAATTTTGTTTGTTGTTAAGAGAAAGGAGGTCAGTTACATTGGCTAAGATGAAGGATGCAACACTTGAAGTGGAATCTAACATCCTTGTTGCAGAGAAGTTGAAAGGTAGAGGAGATAGAAGGAAACAAAAAGGAGAAGCCTCATCATCAAGTGTTGATACTAATATTGAAAATATGGCTAAAATGATTGAATATTTGACTTCTGACTTGTCCAAGATGAAGATTGAAAACAAGAAGCCTGTAAAAGGTAGAGATCCCAATTCTTTTATTCCTCAAAATCCAAATCCTTATAGAAGAAATAATGAGCAACATCAGATTTTACAAAGGAATATAAATACTAATGAGGATCAGAATATCAAAGCCCCTTTTCAGAACACAATAATGGAGGAAGATCAACCAGAAGAAGATGACAATATCCATTATTTGGGAGATAAAGGTGATGCTTATTTCTTGACACAGTTTGCTTATGAAGAAGCTTTGATAGGTCAGCAGGCTAATCAAGACTCAAATGATGGATCTATTTGTCAAGATGATGATCAAAATAGGTATAATATCAGATATAAACAAAGTAATAGTAAGCAATATGAGCAAGCTCCACCCAAGAAAGTTGTTTCCCCTGCAAAACAAAAACCAAGCAAATATTAGGCTCAAACAAAGAATTAAGTACTTCTTAAAGATCCTGTGCAAGAGGTAAGAAACCCTGACAAAGTTCCTTTGTCTTCTAGCTTTGAATAAGAAATTCTTAAGTTTAAAATCCCCATACCCCTCGTGGAATTAATGAAGAATGATACCTTCAAACAAACCATCCTCAAATCCCTTGAGCCTAAACCCATGCCAATTGCTGATGATGTTCTAAACCTCCAAGATGATAAGCCTACTATTTTCCTTAGCCCAATGGTTGAAGACCGTGAGGAAACCTCTCCACCTTTCTATGTCTCCTTGAACATGCATGATAAAATTATGCACAATTTCTTTCTAGACACATGAGATTCTCATAACCTCATGCCAAAAGCAGTCATGGATGAGTTGGGTTTAGAAATTACCAAGTCTTATCATGATTTATTTTCATTTGACTATAGGAAGGTTAAGTGCCTTGGCTTGATTAAAGATCTAGAAATTTATTTATCTTAGTTGCCCATGAGGAGCATGGTAATGGAAATTGTGGTAGCTGATGTGTCACCCAAATTTGGTATTCTCTTATCTAGATCATGGATAAAGAGGCTAAGGGGCACCTTGAAAAATGGCCTTTCTTATGCCACTGTCCCAGTCTTTGGAGGGGGAGAAAGGAGATTGTATAGGGAAGCACAATTAGCCTATATTATTAGAGATGAGAAGGAGCCTACTAATCATCCCATATACTCAGTTGACACAGGTTTGGGATCTTGTATACTTTAGATTGATGATTCTCAGTCATCATCTTTGCAGCTTAGAAAGCCTATTTTCCAATATTCAGAAATGGAAAGCAGTCCTATATGGATTATGTTCTTTGATGGTGCTTGTTCAAGAGAGTCTGCAGGAGCAAGTGTGGTTTTTGTTTCACCTTCCAAAGAAACAATTCATTTGCCCTTCAATTTGGATTTCAAGGTGACAACTAACATAGCAGAATACAAAGCCTTGGTCTTGGGCTTAAACACTGCTAAGGACATGAATATTCAGGGGCTGAAAGTATATGGAGATGTTGATCTAATAATTCAACAAATCAAGAACACTTTTCAAGCCAAACATGTCAAGATTAAGGCATATATAGATGAGGTATGGAATCTCATTGATTCTTTTATAGCATTCAATATTTTATATATTCCTAGAGACATGAATCAACTTGTTGATTCATTAGTTGTTTCAACTAGCACCTTTAATCCACCATTGCCAGCAACAATTCAAGTGAAATATAGACCCTCCTTGCTAGAAAATGTAAAGTTTTGGAAATTGTTTGATGATGATGAGAAATTGGTTAGATTTTTGGAAGTTATAGATGATTTTTCAGCCCTCCATATAGATCATGAAAATGAAAATGTTGAAAAAGTAAAAAATCCTAAATTAAAAAACAAAATTAGACACCATGATATTATTAAACTTCTTAATAATCAAATCCCAATAGGATTAGTACCACTTGAGAATATTTTTGACCAGAATGATGTGCCTTTGAAGCCTGATAAGAAAGATGAAGAACCTGTTGTCTTTCAGTACAACTTAGGAGATGAACAATGCCCAAAAACCATAAATTTGTCCACATAGTTGACTGCAGAACAAAGAGTTGAATATGGCAGCCTGATGAAGGAATTTTCAGACATTTTTTCATGGGAGTATAGTGCTTTAAAGACCTATGACACTCAAGTGATTGAGAATAAAATCCCTATGAAGAAAGAAGCCACACCATTCAAGAAAAAACTAAGATATATCAACCCTCTTATTCTACCCATAATGGAAAAGGAAATTAAAAAATTATTGAATGCTCAAATTATCATTCCACTAAGATATTCTGAGTGGGTTGATAATTTAGTTCCTGTTAGAGATAAGAATGGGGAGATTAGGTTGTGTGTTGACTTTAGGAACTTGAACAAATTCTCTAATAAAGATAACTTCCCTTTGCCGAATATGGAGAATATCTTACAAAGAGTGTCTGGAGCTAGTGTCATGTCTTTTATTGATGGGTTCTTAGGCTATAACCAAATCTCAGTACACCCAGACGACAGAGAAAAGACATCCTTCACAACTCCTTGGGGTACTTTTATGTATGCCAAGATTCCCTTTGGGCTTATGAATGATGGGGCCACCTTTCAAAGGGCCATGGACATTGCCTTTGTAGGTGAGAAGGATAAGTTTGTTTTGATATATTTGGATGATCTAACAGTGTTTTCTCATAGCCATAAAGAGAATTTGTAGCATTTGAGGAAGACATTCTTAAAGTGCAGAAGGTATGGGCTTTCACTCAATCCAAATAAGTCTCAGTTTTCATTGAAATAAGGTAAGCTTCTGGGGCACATAGTGACTGTTGAAGGATTAAAGATTGACCCTGCAAGAGTAGAAGCTATTCAAAAGATATCAATTCCTACATCTAAGAAAGATATCTAATCATTTCTTGGAAATATTAACTTCATTGGGAGATTTATTCCTAATTTTGTAGAATTGACTAAACACATCACTAGCATTCTAAGGAAAGATTCAGAAGTTAAATGGAATGATGCAACAAGGGATTCTTTTGAAGCTATCAAGAAAGATCTTATGTCAGCTCCTACTTTGATCAACCCAGACTATTGTAAATATTTCTATATCTTTTCATTTGCATCTAATGATACCATTGCCGCGGTGTTACTTCAAAGAAATGATCAAGGGCACGAACAACCAGTAGAATTCTTTAGCAAGACATTGAGAGATGTCGAGGTAAAGTATGATCCTATTGAAAAAAAATCTTATGCTTTGATCAAGTCACTTAAGGATTTTAGAATATATATTTTGCATGAAAAAGTTATAGCTTATGTACCATCTAGTTCAGTCAAAGAGGTACTTATCCAACACGATATAGATGGTAAAAGAGCCAAGTGGATTGCCAAACTCATTGAGTTTGAAATTGATATTAAGCCAAATAAATTGATAAAGGGTCAGGGTTTGGCAAAGCTTCTTGTTGAAGAGAGTTGTGAGGTGCTAGGTATTAATTTTATCAACATAAATGCAGAGGATGCACAATCTAAAATCTCTGTTGAAAGGCACAATCATGATTAGCCAGTTTCAACACACTTGTCTTCTTGTGAATGGTACAAAAGTATAATGCACTTTTTGCAGAACCTTGGATCCCCTCCAGAGATGAATCAAACATAGGTGAGAGAATTAAATCTCAAGGGAATTGAGTCTTTTATTAATGAAAATATGCTCTATTGGAAAGACCCCTCTGGGATGTTTTTGAGGTGCCTTGATAAAGATGAATCAGTTCAGGTTATGCATCAGTTTCATAGCAGCAATTGCGGTGGCCATCACTACTGGAAAACTACATCCCACAAGATTTTGAGGGCTGGTTACTATTGGCCATGTTTATTTTCTGATGTTTTCTCTTATGTAAAGACATGTGACAAGTGCCAAAGGTTCACTGGAAAATAACAACTAAAATATCTCCCATTGAGACCCATTGTAGTCATTGGACCCTTCCAACAATGGGGGTTGGTATTCATTGGAGAGATACATCCATATTCAAGTGGCCAACATAGGTGGATCCCAGTGGCAAATGACTACTTTAAAAAATAGATTGAGGCTATTCCTACCAGGAATGCCACTCATTTTGTAATCATCAATTTCTTGAATGATCATATTTTTGCTAGATTTGGCTACCCCAAAAGACTTGTTACTGATAATGCAGTTTCTTTAAAATATGATGTTTTGGTGAAGTTATGCGAAGACATGGGTATTCATCTTGTTCACTCAACAACCTACTATCCTCAAGGCAATGGCCTTGTTGAATCATCAAACAAAAGCCTAGTGAGGATTATTAGAAAGTTGCTTGAAGAAAATCAAAGGAGTTAGGATTCTAAGATAAAATTTGCACTCTGGGCTGATAGAGTGAAAAATAAGAAGTCCATTGGCACTTCTCCATTCAAGCTAGTGTATGGAACTGAAGCCATTTTTCCTATCCAACTTGCACTACCTGTTGCAAAAAAATTTCAAGAAAAAGAAGGGGAACCAAATGATTTGGTTAGAAGGATTCTTCATCAGAAGAAGATTACTTGAGAAGACAGAGTTACATCAGAAGAAGATGAAAGAGAGATTTGAAAAGAAGGCTAAAGAATATATTTTCCAAACAAGGAATCTTGTTTTGAAGTGGGATGCTTACATACAGGATAAGAGAAAGCATGGGAAACTTGACACTTTGTGGACTGGTCCTTTCATCATATCTCAAGTGCTGCAGAACAATACTTTCCTCTTATAAAACCTGGAAGGTAATGAAGTATTTGGTGGCCCAATCAATGGGCGTTTTCTCAAAACCTATTTCTATTAAGGCTTTTCAAGACTTCTCCATTGTAAATATCATTTCTTTTTCAATTTAAGTTTCATAATAACTCCATGCCCAATGGAACAACAATTTCACTTCTTTTTGTAAGTTTTGTAGGTGATAGGAAAGGAAACTAGTCTTCTGAGTTCTTGGAACCTCACAGGGAGGCTTCCATCCCCAATTAGAGCCAGATGTTATCTCCCAATAAAAAATCATTTTTATTTAAGTCTTAGGTGGTTAATTGAGTTTTTAGTCTCTTGAGTCATTCAATAAAATGTGTCCTTCATTGAGTCTAGTCAAAAAGTCTTGGTCATGTCAAATGAGAGTGATATATGACTAAGTGGTCATCAAGGTCATTATCCTAGGTTTATATGGTCAAAAAACAAGTTATTTGTTTCCTAAAAGTGAGTCAGGGATCATAAGAGTCAGTTTTAGCCCTTAACAAGCCATCATTCTGATTTCAAGTCGTGATTTGACCTTCCTTCTATCATTTCCCTCCATGATGATGAGTTCGTAGCGCACTTGGGTACTTTTGTACTTAAAGTGCTACCAAATCAATGATCGTTGTCAATGCAACTCATAATTTTTACACATGGCGCACTACCAACTCGAGGGGGAAACTCTATTTTGAAATTTGAAATCTTCCGAGGTAAAATCATATATCAAGAAGGTTTTAAAAATTTCTCAGACCATCATCAAAGTGTTGAGGCCCTTTCTACAACTTTAGATCGCCATCAAAGGGAAAATTACTAAGGTTTGCAAGAAACAAGCGAGGTTGTTTGTTTTTAGATTTTTCTTCTAATTCTCTCTATGAAAAAGTGTTTACAGCAGGTGCTCATACATACAATGGCTCCAAGAAAAGAACCCATACCCAAGAAGAGGTTAGGATCTATGGTTAGACTCGATCCTATTGATACCACTTTGATAAAAAAAAATCCTAACCATGTGGACTCCTTCAAGCGCATGGGATGTTGGAGGTTCTGTCATAAACTTGAAGGACATCACCTAGAGATTTCAAGAGACTTTGTGCTGAATTACAAGAATGGAAAGACACAGGTTGGACCCTTGGAAATCCATTTGACAGTGGATTTGATTGCAGAGGTGACTGAGATCCCTAGGACAGGGGAACTATGGTTCAAGGCAAGTAAACTAGAAAAGGAGGACTGGTGTCAAGATATGCTCAGACCTAATCATAGAGGAGCTGATTTGGTAAAGAGTGTGCCAAGGAAGTGGTTGATAGAGGAATATGATAAGTTTCTCTTCATCATTCAGATATTTTTTACCTGTGAAGGAAGATATAGATGGATCTTACAATACCATTTCAAGCTTCTTCTTCATTTCACTGGTAAGAAGGAAATATATTTACCTTATTTCCTTTTCATGAGTTTGCAAAGGATGATTTCATTTGCACAAAGAAAACCTGATAAGCTTCAAAAGTCTATTTTTCATCATGCCTTAATAAATCTCATAGTCATTGAACAGTTGAAGAAGGAGGGGAAGGATTGGCCTACTTTCCTATTTGTATCTAACTACCAAATTGACTTGCCTTCTCCTCCTTCAAAACTCAAAACTCCTAAGAAGAAGACTGCAACACCTCCCACTGCTCCCTCTGTCCCATCATCTGAAATACCACAATATTCTTCTCCTTCTGACCCCTTTTCTCCTTCACTTGAAGTAGCATAGCCTTTTTCTCCCACTGTTCCCTCTACATTTGAAACACCACAGTCCCCTCAAGAACACATTCCTTAGGAACCTTTACCTGTCCAAGTATATAAAAGAAACCGAAGAAAAGGAAAGGCTAAAGAGATGGTTCTTGAAGAAAAAATAGAGCCTGTTGTGGAGCTTCCTCCAATAAATATTGAAGATAATCCTCAGAGTATCCAAGCCATAATTGATACCCTATCCCTTAGAAGGTCATCCAAGATAAATATTGTATTATCAAATTATTCCCATCAAAACACTGATGTTATAAAGCCTAGAGCTAGGTTATCAAGATTTAAAGTTTCTCCTCTTGAAAAGGAAGCACTTGAAGCCATAGTCCAACTGAGTGAATCTCCACCAGATTCAGCTCTAGAAATAGATCAAGGACCTAAAGATAATTGGGCTCAATTATTCAAGGATGCATACATACAACTCAAATAAGTTTAGGAGAAGAATCAAAAGCTACATTAGGAGAATGTCACACTTGGTAGACAACTTTCAAGTCAAATAGATGAACTAGAAGGGGAGTGTAACCAACTAAAGAGGAATATCAGAAAGAAGATGATTCAGAGGAAACAATTGGTTAATGTGTACAAAAATAACCTCATCCTGAGAGAAGACAACATAAAGCTAGTTGAAGACTTATATTTGGCCAAGAATATGCTTAGCAAGAAGAATTTGGCTATATTCTTAAAAGAAACCACTTCTCCTAGTTCTACCAAGCAAGGTGATTGATTCAGAGGTTGTTTCAAGGTTTTGATTAATGGATGCTGACCTATGATGAATTAAGATATTATGAATTCTTATGAAGGTATGAAAGTTACTTTGAAGAAGCATGTATGGATATATCATTATTGAGATGAGGTCTGAGTAATCTCAATAAAGATGGCAAACTACAGTAATATGTGTTCTGATGAGACATGCTTGCAGCTTTCAAAGATATTTTCTTAAAGCAATTTTGAAGTTTTTTGGAAAAACTGGCACCTATAGGAGTTTGTAGCGTAGACTATGTTTTCTCTATGTAGTGCACTACCAACTTGTCAACCTTCTTTGTGTAAGAGTTTTGATCAAAGTTGACCTAATTTTCAGTATTCATTGGATGTGTCATTGCTCCAGGTGTTGGAAAAAGGCAATGAAGGACTTCTACAACCACAAGGAAGCTCAGGTGGAGCTAAATATTTGGAATTCGAATGAGATACCTATCCCTTAGAAATATGATCTCATGCTACCTTTTTGCATCAGTTTAGATTTGATCTGATAGGTGTCATTCAAATCCATCTTTTGAGGATCTTAGTCGAATTTGTAAGGGGTTCAATATTGAAGACTTTTATGCACTCTTTTGTTGTAAAAACCTTGATATATATATAGGAATGACAAGCTTCTTTCATTGATATTGTTCAAACCTCTATTCATCTTTCTTATTCTGCACTTGTGAGTTGAATGTTATATTCATTTCCTAGTTTAATTAATGATTGATGATTATTATATTATCTCTGCATTAGTAAACTAAGATCACAAATCTTCTGCTGGTTATTTTCGACCTTTCACATGTGTTTTCAATATATGTGATGTTGTTGACATAGTTAGCATTCTCCATCCACCTAAGTTTTTCAAACCATCTGATCATATCTTTTGAGAGCCTTGTTTTGTTCGAGTATGTTCAAATTGTTTTGAGTGAAGGAGTGAGTGTGTGAGTTATTCATCTTTGATCCAATTTTCAATACATTATTGAGCATTTTGATTAAGTTACCCGACTCTCTTGATCTACGACCTAAAAAGACTCCTGGAGTGATAACAAATTGCATATATGGTAAACATAATCGAGTAATATTCCCATCTGGTGCTATAAGAGCAAAGGGGATCTTAGAGTTGATACACAGTGATGTGTTTGGGCCTGTGCATGTTCCATCACTAGGTAAATTTGTGTATTATGTTTCATTCATAGATGATTTCTCAAGGAACACATGTATTTATTTTATTAGAAATAAATCTGAGGTATTTGATAAATTTAAAGAGTTTAAGGCTCTGGTAGAAAATTAGACAGAGAAGAAAATAAAGGTATCGAGGACAGATAACGGTGGAGAATTATGTGGAAATGAATTCGAAGAATTCTGTAAGAAGTGTGGTATAGCAAGGTAGAATACTACTCTATACACACCTTAGCATAATGGAGTTGAAGAAAGGATGAACATTAAATTGATGGAAAAAGAAAGGAGCATGCTTAGTGGTGCCAATTTAGGACAAGAATTATGGGTAGAGGTAGTGGGTACAACATGTTACCTGGTCAATCGATCACCCTCATCAACATTGGATGATAAAACTCCACACGATGTATGGACTGGTAAGAAACCATATCTTGAACATCTCAGAGTGTTTGGTTGTGATTCTTATGTACATGTTCCAAAGGAAAATAAGAGTAAGTTGGATAATAAAGTTGAAAAGTGTATCTTTATGGGTTATAAAGATGGTGTGAAAGGTTATAATCTTTGGAACCCAGAAACTAAGAAGACTGCTTACAATCGGGATGTTGTTTTTATAGAGGTGAAAGATGTTTCCAAACATGAATTCCTACCAAGGAAAGAAGAACCTGTGAAAATAGAGTTTGAGTTAGATGATGCAAAATCTTAATCAAATGAAGAAGATGATGAAGAAGAAGAAGAACCTCATACCCCAGTATTGAGGAGATCAATGAGTGAAAAAAGGAAATTAGAAAGGTATAGTCCACCTGATTTTTGTTCTAATTTTGCTTTATCTATTATTGATGGTGATCCCATAATTATCAGGGAAGCAATGAATTCAGAGGATAGTAAACTCTGGAAGAAGGCCATGGTTGAAGAAATGGATGCCTTGGATAAGAATGAGGCATGGGATCTAGTTGAGTTTCCAGTTGGAAGAAAATATGCTGGTAGCAAATGGTTGTTTAAGAAGAATTTTAATGCAGAAGGAAAAGTGGAGAAATACAAATCTCGGTGATGGGTGTTCTATATGCACTAAAAACACACTAAAAACCCTCAATTAAATTCTCAATCCGGGGTAAGTAAACTTGGAGTTGTAGCAATATATATGCCAAGGTAGAAGGGCTGGAGGTAGTATAGTCTAACTAAGGAAGTGGCTATCTAAGGGATAATCTATTCAAGCAAAATCTATTAATGAGCAAACCCTACTAAGAAACTTAAACTATTTACCCTAAGTAACTTTTGAGCAAAGGATCGATGGATAGTATTAAGAAGGAAAATGAAAACCCTACTTAAATAAAACTAACTTAATCATGACACTAAACAAAAGCAAACTATCTACCTAATAAGAAATAACAACAACAACAACAAACTACTTTAACTAACCTACTCAAATTCAATAAGTAACTATCCTATGAAAGCAAGTAACTAGACAAGCAACTACCCTATTAAAGAAAGTAAACAAGCAAACAAACAACTAACTAACCTATGATAAATTCTACAACAAGTAAACTAATTAAGATTACTCAATAAGCAACTAATTAAGCTAAGAAACAAGTGAACTCTATTCTTAAATTAAACTTCACAACTACTAATTTATGAAAGGAAATCTACTGAATTGAAAGCATTATTATAATAAAAGTAATTAACAACTAATATTTAACCTATGATAAGCAAACTATTCCTTAATCTACCAAAGAAAAAAGACTAGCTATCCTACAAAATCAAGGAAACTATCTTCTAATCCACGAAAGCAAGAAAACTATCTTCTAATCTATGAAAGCAAGAAAACTCAAATATAGTGTTGATGGTTATGTCTCCAGTTTCTTATAATATCACGATGGAATTTAACAATTAAAGATAATTCAAGAGTGCTAAACTCAATATTGACTTCGATAGCAAAGTGAAAAGTGTGAATTAGGCAATCCAGTAAGAACTTAGCCATTATAGAAACAACATCAACTATCCTGCATATCCATGTGATTATTCAATCATGCATTAATCATCAACAGTATAAAGACACTATTCTAGTAAATTCAATTGCATTCTATACTAATTAAGCAAACTCATACTACACTAAACTAAATAATCAACTTTGAATTGAAATTGCAACTTAGATCTAAGAAATAAATTGCATAAAGTAAACTAAACTAGTCCTATTTTAACAATTCAAATTGCAAAAGAGGAAATGCCCATAAAACATAAATTAAATACTATTTCAGCATATGACAAGAAAGCAAATGAGAAAACTAAATGACAATTTAAATAATCAAATCTAAATAACAACTAGATAAACAAACTGGAATTGAAAACTAAGGACTAATAACTATCCTAACTATCCATCCACCGAAGCCCTGTCAAAGAAATCATGAATTAAAAACTCTGTTCTTAAACTCTATTTTAGCATAAAAGAAAATCTAATTTATCATCTAGTTATACACATGGTTAGTATCTAAGCTTGCAATCTTATCTCCTATCAACTAACAGATCATTGCATATTAACAATAGGCTCCATAACAACCTGCAAAACTGAACTAAACTAATTAAATTATAAAGAACAATTTATACAATAAAGAAGCATAATGAAAAACTCATGTACTTGAAATGAATAAAATGACAACTGCACTATTCAATTCACAAGAAAACTAAGTGGATATTCACCCAGACTTATGGTGGGTCCCCCAACAAGTCGTGGCTACTCTTCAAAGGTGAACCACGAGCTCAACAACATGAATTCAACATTAAAAATCCAAAACGTAGTCTTTACATAGTTTTAGCAAAATGAAAATAGCAAAACAAAGCTGAATTCTCTTTGTCTCTCTAACACTCTACTTAACAATTCTCTGATTAGTGAGGTGGTATTTATAAGTTTTACAAGATGAGAGGTCGACCAATGGAAGGGTCGACCTTCTCTAAAAACAACAAATCACATTTAATATGCCCTAACTATCGGTGGCTTCTAGAAATAAGGTGAGCCAATAATTGCTTAGCATAACAATCCAAATCGAGTTGTTAGAAGCTCAGTATATGGAGGCCATGAGCACAAGCAAAACCCAAGTCTCTGATTTTCCCATCACTGGTCGCTGATATGCTAATCGTGAAATAGCCTATGGTTTTTGTGCAGGATGGAGTACCAGACTGAGTGTCGGATGGAGTACTGGATGCAAAAACAAGCTGTGATTTTTCCCTACAACACACAAAACGCGAATTAGTTCCCGAGAATCATAAAAACATGTTGATTTAAACTCAAAATCGTCACAAAACATGAATCATGCATACCTAGTGTGAATCATAGTGATTTGACACAAAAACTCTTCAAAACAAGAAAACACATATACATATTCGACCAAAAAGGATCTAATCAACGTCATTAAATCAATCATATCATGGGCCCAACATTACCCCCACACTTAATATTTTGCAGGTCCCACTGCAAACAAAAATAAGTTTGCCCTCATGACTATGCTTGCTGAGGAGGATCAGCTTTAGAAGCTTCTCCTTCTTGCTGTGAATATTTGGTCTTGTGCCTATTGTGTTTCTTCAATTGTTTCCTAAGGTTGCGGTTGGATTTGGTCATATCATCAACCGATCTTTAAAGGGAATTCACCTCTGCTTGAAGGATTGCATGATCATGGTGAATATGTGTGTCCATAGTCTTCCTATCTTCCAACTGTTGCAACAGCTGAAAATTATCTTTTTGTAGCTTCTCAATGGTTGGAGCAGGATCAATTATCTCATAGGAAGGCTTAGATCCTTTGAAATATGTAGTTTCTATCATTCTTAGGATCTGGGGTAGGCATCGGTGAGGTAGGACTAATAGGGGGTTTATGAGGAGAAGTAGGTTCAGATTTTGTCTTTATTTGTGGCTTCAATTCATCTATGGTCACTTCCCTAAGTATTTTGTGAGGACTCTCGATATCGAAGGACAATTGGATAGGATCCAAAGTAGTCAGGGGTTTTGCATAAGGTTTTCCTCTTGTGCTCCGGGTACTCTCTTGAAAGGGTCCTCTATTGAATCAAATAACTCCTCTCCTATTGGTGGGAACTGTAGGAAAGTCTTTTTGAATTACTTCTTGGAGCTTTTTGGGTGTAGGATCAAGAGATATTGAAGGCATTGCGGGGTAACAATAAGCTTCTTCGTATTTTTGCCCGATGAGGCTGCAGGGGTTTCAACAAGCTTCTTGAATTTTTGTTCCGGTAACAAAATGGCTTGTGCAAGAGGGTTTGGAGTCCTTGGAGAGTTGGGTTTGGATGGAGAAATAGTCCTTAGATGCAATGCCTTTTTTCTAGTCTTGATTGTCAAGTGAGGGTTTGCAAATTGATAAATGAATGCATCCCAAGTTTGCCCCTGTTTTTGCAATTTAGATAAAATAAGGAGTTTGATCAGGACATGGTGAAAGAGGCTTTTGTGGGGGTTGTTTACATTCTTCCTCACTTGAGAGGACATCTTCTCCAAGCTCTTTAAAAAGTAGAAGGGAAAATTCAATGGTTTATTGAATTGGAAGTGAGCTAACAATCTAAAATGATAGGCTTTAAAGGTGGAATATCTACCTTCACATGTGATCAACCTGGTGATGACTATGAGAGGGTTGATCAAATCCTATTTTATCCACTCCATGGAGTATCCTTTATCTCCAGAGATGTTCTGGAATTCTGGTTTAAAAACCATAGCTTGAGCGCAACAGCTGGTGGTTTTTAAACCATCTATCTCCCACTCTTGGAAGCTTTGTGGCTACAACTATGGATTCCTCTGAGACCCCAAAGGTGAGAGACCCCATGCACACTGTCTTCCCATACAAATAGACGGTGAATTGCATTGAGATGCCATCATCATGGCCCTGCAAGTTGGATAGAAATGGACTGCATCCTACGCGCAAAAACACCTCCCTGCACTATGCAAACTCAGGGATGGCGAAGAGGTCTGCATAGGAAGATGATTCATACCATTTGGGCATCGTGATGGTATGAAGAAATGCAAAAAGGTGAAATTCACCAAGAGAGGGTGCAATTGGGACAAGGAATGACACGATTTGAACAGAGGTCGAGCACAATTTGAACAGAGGAACAAATAAACAGAGGCTGAGCGCATTTTAAAGCAAGGGAAAATGAAAATGGCAGCGGTGAATTGGAATAATATGATAACCCAATCCCATTTTTGAATGCACCTAAGGTGGAATTGGTTGCACACAAGCACGCACGAGTTGCCATGTGTGAGAAAATTCAAATTTGAAGGCTCGTTTCTGGGGGAAATCTTAATGATGCGAAGTTAGATCAATGTCCAAGTCTTTTGACTTGGACATTTGATCATGAAAATGTCTAAGGTTGCATCCTCAATATTGATTTCCCTAAACCAATTGAATTAAACCTCATTGATTCACAGTTACCTGAAATTATGGACAGTTACTGGTGTGTATATTCATATGGCACTTCATTCGACACCTCATACGACACTTCATGTTGCACCTCATATGACACTTCATATGGTACCTTTGTGTTAAATGCATTTTTTACCTCTTGTAATGGATAGCCTGCAATATTGGAATGGTTTTGATAGTCACAGTGATTAAGAGTGGAGGCAGAGTGTTCCATTGTTATTGATTTTTCCACCATGCTTACTCAATCCACTCACATAAGACATGTAATTTCAATCCTATAATGAACAACCTGTAATGAAAATAAACCAATAAAGTGGCTTGTTAAGGATATGTACAACAATTTATAGCACACAGGGGATTTAGCATTTCAAAAATAAAATGACTGCTAATGTAATATCATGTATCATGAAAACAATACATAAATTTTTACAAAGATTTACTTCTCTAGGCAGTGATCATTTGTCAACTCATGAACCCCTCCCCCGCACCTAAGTATTGTGACACCTCACAATAAAAAATATAGGAAACCAGTCAGTTCTCCCAATAGCCGAAGATTTATAGCTTGTTAAGTGTAGAGATAAATTTCACAGATTGGTCTGACGAGATGGTTAAACTATGGCCCCACCTATAGGATAAGAGATCCTATATATAGATAAGAAGAGGTAGGCAAGATAGGTTCAAGATAGTCTCAGAGTTAGTTCCCAATGGAAAGTTTATGGATTTCATTAACATTAGCTTAACCATACATACTTCATGTCATATTTGTCTACAAGTAATGTTGTACATCAGGACACGTTTAAATTTATTATTTATTTTTTGTTAGATTACCATCCTCGCTAGGTAGAATGCCCCACTGTCGGGAAGCATGTTCAGTAATCCGACGAGTTTACCTAGTCATACCACATGCCGGTACCCGCTGCCAACAAACCTATTCAGTATCCTGGCGGGTTAGCCTCTTACACCCTCAGAGACTGCCCTCCATCTTTTAAGATTTTAGTATAAGATTGCTTTGTGCAAGAAGATGGGGGGACAACTCCGAAAACAACTTTTTCTTTCTCTTTTTTTCAATTGGGATGGTATTTATGTTAGAGGATGAATTTCCGTTATATTCCTTAGTGATTGTCCTGATGTAAGGGGTACTTAAGAGGATGTGGTCTATATAAAGATATGATATAATCAAGCTATTTAGTGTGTAGTGGAAGGTACCATTAAGAAAGAATAGAAAGGTATCTCTAGGCTCAACTCACTTTCTTCTTTTGTAAGTTATTGTGATGTTTCCATGAATAACCGCTAATCAGACCTCCTTGTTAATTTTTAATAAAGATATTTTACTCATTTACTTAGGTTTTTTCGGAAAACTGTACGAGAGACCTCTAAGATTGATGGTTATGGTATCGTTTCCTTATATATTGGTGAATATTTTCAAGAACAACTTCTTTTTAAAATGCCTTAAGAAAAAGAGAAGATGAACATTTTTTAAAAAATATGGCTAATTACCGCAAGTCAATATTCATTTGATGCTTAGCAAACAACAAGGTTCAACTGTAACAATGTTTTGAATAAAAATCCTTCTTTTATATTTCCTTGAAATTGTCTACTCCTGTTACACATGATTTTGGTCACTCTGGTGATGTCTCTACAAGTGATGTATTCAGGCTCCCACAAGGACTTTTTACCTGAGAAAAAGTGACTACTGTCTTCTTCCAGAAAACACATTTTTAAGGTGAGTTCGCAGGCTACCTATATTACAGGGTGAGAAAATCCTTCATTCTCATAGGCAACCCAAACTTAGGGTGCAAATTGTTCACAATATTCTTTATAGGTAGGGTACGAACCTGTTTCAAAGCTTGGAAAAGAGAAGAGGTCATGGAGGTTCTAGAAGGGAATCTTCTAGAAAATGAGTTGGCATTCGCATGGTTGGCATCCTACTGACTTTTCATATTTAGTGGGATCATCCTCATCCATTTAACCATCTCTCCTTCTGCTATATATTGAAATGTTTCTCATGGAAAAGGTTAAGTAAGATTGAATGAATAATTGGTGAAAGAATTGTGTGAAGAACTCTATTTGGATAGAAGCTTGAAGGCTCTATTTGGTCTATCAAGTTGTATTGGATCTTCTTCATGCAAGTGTAGAGCAAGTGTGTGTGTTGGATCCAATAGTCACTGAAAGGAAGCTTGTGACATCAAGGCGATCCAGTTGTATCTTCTACTTTCATTTAATATAATATAGCGGCATGTCCCTTTCCCATAAAATTACTCTTATTTTATTGCATAACTCCTTGATCATATGCATAGGTTGACATTGAATATACTTTGCTATCTTCACTTTGGTTGGTTTGTGTTGTCTTGGACCTGATTTCACAAGAGCACCGGAGTGAAGTGGGAACAACAGAGACTTAAGGAAGCGATATAAAGGCATGTCACTCATTCCTTCTTAGTAGTAGATTCAATGACTGCAACTTAGGGAAAGAGTCATGTCTTGTCCTGTTTTGTTCTAGATCTAGGTGGATCTAGGGAGATTTGTTAGTGTCCTCGCCTATCTGATAACAAAATTGGCGACTCCACTAGGGATACAACCCATTTTGGTGGATTTTTCTTGGCCATTTTCTCTTGACCTACCCTTTTTCATTCCCAATCAATCTCTAAGTCTTGAGGAGATCCTCACAGACTCCTTGGATCCAGAAGTTCCCTCAAAAGTCATGTCATTTTTCCAAAATTTGCTTGATTACAAACCTCCTCGCACTGCACCTATTTGTAGCCTGTGAGAATAATTGAGGTTCGCACCCTAGTGTTCAGTTCAATGTGAACTTCTCACAATCTTCCTGTGTTTAGCTTGCAAGAATCCTTAATTCTCTCACTGTACCCCATTGTCAGACTGCGAACTCACTTGTAAAATTTTTGGATTAAGTCTTTTGTATCTTCAGATGCCCAGATTGGTTGGTGTGTCTGGAAAGAACTTCTCTGACCAGTGATTGAATGTTTCTTGACTTCAAATCTCGTGAATGATTAGTTTTCAGAAATCAAAAGATCTTCTTGTTCATTTTTTTCTCAATTTTTACCTCTTGACCTTTTCTTAACAAGGGTATAATCTCTGATTCTGAAATCCGAGTGCTTGTTTGGTTGGGAGCCTTTGATTGGATTAAAAGTTGAGATTAATTGTCCTTTTCAATTGCTTATTTGGAAAATTGTTACCCATGTGCATTTGAAGAGACTGGTCTTGTCAGCTTGTTATTTTTGTCTTCATTGAAAGATCGATTTGGGTGTTTGTTGTGTATTTCTTTTTCGTTGGTTGCTTACTTTTTCTTAGTTCCATCCCCATTTCTTGGTTTCTAATAAAAATTAAAGACATTTTCTTTTTTTTAAGCATATTTTTATTCGAAAATATTGGCATTCAAGTATTGAAAGAGAACGAATAGAGAATTTGCATTGTTCATGATTGTTTGATATTACATTTCAGAGAAGATCATACATCGTAGTTCACATTGTTCTAGAAAACTCCTCTTTCCCACCTGTAAATATGATTCATCGAACAAAAAATTGTATCATTCATTCCTATTTATGCATTGTTGGGTTAGAGTCTCACACAACATTGGTTTCATTTCCATCTCCTTTTGAGTAACAACAACTTCTAATAATATTGCACAATTTTAAAATTCAACTAGTAACTTTTTCTAGGGCTCTTTTACACCAACATTAGCTAGGCTAGAGCTTTGGAATAGGCAGTGAGACACACTCTCCAAAGCAAAAAACACACAATAGTATTTTGTGATATGGAGTGTCAAATTCCATTTGCAACATTTTGTCCTGGGAAGCCCTTCTCACACAAGGGTCAAACCTGAGGTTGCATTTAGATTGATAGAGTTACTCACCCTGCTTTGTTGATATCGGTGTAGAGATTGCACATATTATGGGGGTCACTTGAAGGTATACCCACAATGATGAGTGGAAGCCTCTCAAGATGATTTTGGGCTAGATACCCTGTCCTTGTGTGTGGATCGGACTATTGACTGTTCCCCCAAGCATTATTGTTGTTGGTGGTAACTTTAGTAGCCTATCTTCTTAGGGTCTTACACAAGGTGAATGTGAAGGGTAAGTCTTCATGGTACCTGGAATCGACATTGTCCAGACTCACTTGGGATCCTTGGAGGGTATACCCACGATTGTGTGTGGGAGCTTGCACCAGGGTGTAAGTCCGTTAAGCAGGTTTTCAATGTAAATTTTCCACCCTGGCCCAACCCCTTCTTGTCTCGTCGTTGCGACGTTGGATTTCATCACCAACTAGTGACTTCAGAATTAGAAGGTCTTGTTTGATTGTTTTTGCTTCCTAGATTTTGTTAGCGCATGTTGTTTGTTTACCCAAGTTGGCCATAGAATTTCTTTCGTAAAATTCTAACTCGATCACAATTGACCCTCCACACCATTCACATAGAATGCAAGGCCTACCCCCAGAAGATATGGAAGGTTCTCAACCCTTTCCTACCAACTCACCAGAGGGCTCTCCTCAACAGAGTGAAGTCCAATACGTTGCCACTCCACCATTGGAAAGAACTAACTCTTTAGAATAGTTCCAAATTACCAATTCTTGAGAGGAATTTCAACTTCCTCTCGACTCCGGGAGACGTATTGTGCGAGTGAATTCTTTCGGAGATATAGTTGTTCAGTCTTCTAGATCACCAACCAGACCTTTCATAAGACCTGAGGGTCAAGATCTTTTTTGGACTACTGACAATTTTAGACGAGATCTCTCTAGCTCAGGAGCAGGCGTTGATATCACTGTTGCACGTGAGTTGCCCGAAACATCTGATCCAGATGCAGTACCTTTTACTACTGCCTATTATTTTCTTGGTACAGACGCTCCGCTAGCTAACCATATCTTGACTATCCCTCTACAAATGGTCCATTACACAATGGTCCCAGATACTACGAGTCCTCACACCAGGATTACAACGGCTAGCCAAGCCCCCATTGGCACACTGCTTTCTCCCAGATTCACCCCAACCCTTCTGCCCAGATATCATGCATTGAATGCTTCTATTCCCGCTCCTACAAAAATCTCATCTGGGACTCCTGGCATTTCCACTTCTTTTGGGCACCATCTCATTCTCGGTTTTATTCTGACACTTCCTCGACCCCCTTTCAAAGGACCTCTTCCATCCTCTATTGGAGGCACCGACCCTAGCAGCACCATCCCGTCTTTCACACCTAATCACCAGATTCCTGTTGGTGGAAAATTTCACCAAGGAGGCCAAACCCAATCCCCTTTTGCAGGACAAATCCCAATTGGGATGCAACCCCCGATTGGAGGGAAATCCCCATCGACCCCACCCTATGGAAAAAAAATACCTCCATCCTTGGCCCAATATTGGAATTATCTTATACAACATAATCCTCTCTCGACTGGGGGGAAACAGCCTCAAGATAGCTCTGTCATACCCCCTAGTACAGGCCAACCATATCTAGGCACGTCTAATCCTATTTGGGGCTCAAACTCTCACCCTGACGCCCCTGTTCAAGGGTACAACCCTATGAATTACTTGCCTCCACACCAACCACCGAATCTGCTCAGATATTCGCATTATATGCAAACTGCTTATGGTCCCACTGGTCTATTGACAAGACTCCCTCCCCAAAGTCACCAATACCCACATGTGAATAGACAATTACCCTTCTTAGCCACCCTGGACCTCCCTGATCTGTCAAGGATTTGAAATGATCTGATACATCACTCTCCTCAATGGCCCACCATACTGGCCAAACTACCATATGACATCCCTAAATTCAATGGTAAATCGAGAGAGGACCCAAACAATCATGTAATGACTTTTCACCTTTGGTGCTCATCCAACTCCTTGATGGATGACTCTATTCGTTTACTCCTTTTTCAGCGAACCCTCACAGGTTTCGCCGTGAAGTGGTATATAGAATTATCACAAGGCTTCTTCACCGACTTCAACACCCTCACTATGGCTTTCCTCACCCACTACTAGTTATTGATCTGCTACGAAATGAGAGCCAAGATTTTGAGTTATTTCAAACAAACCAAATCCACTCATATCTCTGATCACATTCATGAGTGGCGACGGACACGATGTCTCATCAAACTCAAAATTCCCGATCAGTTATTGGCAGAGTGGTTCACAAAATCATTCGTGAACTACATCGCTCGCGACATTGCTATGGGTGGAGTTGTCACAGAAGAATAGGAAATCTTTCGTGCTCAATACCTCGACCTCGTTTACTCACAAACAGGTACTCTTTACGACTTACTCCCTTATGCACCTCATCCTTCTACTTCCGCTACTTCAACTAGTCCTGCTGCTTCTCATGCAGCTGACGGTGTGATTGGCACTTTCCATGCCCAACCTCATTCCTTCCAAACCTCTAGCAACAACCCCAAACCCATTTCTTCTAATGTTCAAAATGCTTCATCTCCTACCCCTCCCACCGGAAAGACTTCTGAGGTAAACTCTGTTCAATCTACCCCCTCCGGCAAAAATAAATCCAAAAAGGGAAAGGGTAAGAACAAGGAGGATAAAAATAATTTGCAATCTGAGAAAACCAAAACACCACCCTTTGATGATAGGGATAAGCACAAACCCCGATACCCTTGTCTTATTTGTGGTGATGATCACTACACTAAGGATTGTCCACGACGAGCCGAGGTTACTAAGTTCCTTCAAGGGACCCTGAAACCCCCCACTCTGGCCATGTTATCACAACCCTTCCCCTCTCAACAACAAGCCCAATTGGTCATTCATGACCAACCTTCCCCCTCCAATACATCCTATGTCTTAATATGTATAGGTGATTCAAAGAAGAATGACATCACCTTACCACTCGAGCCAAAAATTATTCTTCCTCCAAAGAGAAAGTTGATGCAATGCCTCCTTTGTTGGTCCAACCATATCCCATGACTCCACCTACCAATTTTCCTCTTCATCTTGAATGAACGATCCTAGATACAGTCCTTCGCCCTCCTCCAAAGGGTGTTGTTCGAAAATCGACTTTCAATCCTCATGCACATGCTGCCCAGAACTACAGTATTGTTGAAGATCTGGCCCAAGCACCATCCGCGATGTCAGCCCTCGAAGTCCTTCAAAGTTTTCCTATACAATGGAAGGCACTATTGAAATCTATTGGTGGAATCGACCCTAAAGATACAAATTTAATAATTTTTGACTTGGAAGATCACATTCCAAGGTTACCCCCTCAACTCGCATTCCAAATCCAAGTTATTGTCTCTAACAAAAGCATTTGTAGAATAGTTATTGATGAGGGTGACTCGACGTGTGTCATGTATATTACCTGCTAGAAATCCATCGACTCTCCTTATTTGAATGAATCCCACAACATTCTCAAATCCTTCAATGGCTCTGGTTTTAAGCCTTACGATGTCCTCCCTTCGTTGCCTATTACGTTAGAAGGCAAAACAGTCAACGTTGAAGTGGAGGTCTTTGACGCTCCTCTCGATTACAACCTTCTACTTGGTCGTAGCTAAATCGATTCCATGCGTGCAGTTGTGTCCACTCTTTTCCATGTCTGCATTTCCCACATCAAGGAAAAGTAGTTACCATAGACCAATTGGCCTTCTTTCACTCTGATGCACGTACCAACAATGTACCTTTCATTGCAAACCCCCCTGGATATGAGAACGTTGGTGTGGGTCTTCTTAAAGATTCCTCTTTGATGGGTACTTTCCCCATTCCACCACCTGATGTTCCACATCTGTTTGTTGCCTTGATCAACATGATCTCCACCTCTGTTCATGGAACCCCTGCGTCTTACGACCCGTGGATGGTACCCAACCCCAACGATCATCTTCATTATGGTGATGAAATGCCTTTGATTCCGATCGAATCTGCTTATCAAGCCATTCAATCAGCAACCCCTTCCTCCCCCTCTCTTGGTGCTTTATCTCTGGATCCATTCCGCATCATTTTTCCTACAGATGAGATGATTATGTCTGTTATGTCCATGGAAGATACCCCTTGGGACGATGGACATCATTGTTCCATCCTCTTCCTGGAACAACACACTATCGAGGGTTACCAACAACTCCCGACCCCATCAACCGTTGTCATCATTTCTACCATTCCTGAGTCTACACACGACATGTTCTACGAAGGGAACTTAAGTAATATCTCACCCACCATCCCCCTCGACATATCCATCAAAGCTAGAGTTATTGAAAATGTGCATATCGGAGCTTCGTGTTCCCATGATGAAGTTGTCACCTACAAGTCTCTTTTCCAAGAATTGTGTGATGTCTTTGGATGGAGCTATGAAGAAATGCCGGGGATTGACCCCGACATTGTGGTACATGAGATTAAGACATACTTGGGTGCTAAACCTGGCTTGAAGTTGAGAAACTTCTCAAAGATGGCTTTATTTACCCCGTGGCTCTAACTGACTGGGTTTCCAATCTTGTTCCGATTGACAAGAAACAAGGCACAATCCGCTTGTGCATTGATTATAGGGACATTAACAAAGCTTGTCCTAAAGACAACTTTCCTACCCCCTTCATTGACTAGATCATCAATGCTTGTGCTGGAAGTGAAATCTTCTCTTTGATGGATGGTTTCTTCGGATATAATCAAATCAATATCGTACCCATGGACCAACACAAGACTGCTTTTATTTGTCCTTTGGGCACTTTCACCTATTGGAAACTTCCATTCGGTTTAAAGAATGTCGGCACAACTTTTCAACCTGCTATGTCTTACGCCTTTCATGATATAAAGCACATCATGCAGCCATATCTAGATGACTTACCCACTCATTCCATG
>ML784300.1:338191-357555 GCA_009831015.1 Picea engelmannii | reverse complement strand
TTTTTTGTGTCAATTTGAGAGATAATTATGTTGGTTGAACTACCAAAAACAATATTCACCTATTCAGGGTCTATGATGTCTTCAAATTTAGGATCTCTTGGTGGTGGTGTAAAAGAAAAGGTTGTATTGTTTGGTTCTATAGAAGGATCGAGTGGTATTGCCTCTTGTTCCACTATTACTGATGCTTCAATTTTCTATTCTATTGTACTCCCTATCTTAGTCTCTTTAGAGACTACTTTAGCTCTTTGGGTTGAGCTAGCTCTCATTTTTTAGTATCGATCTGAAGACTTTATGAGTGGAACGTTCCTTTCCCCAAAAATATCGGAAGGAACCTTGGTTGAAAGGTCTCATTTAGATTTAATGTATCTACCTTTTGGGTCTCTAGGTTTGTTCATGAAAGCAAACAAAAACAAAAATAAAAACTACCATTGGGTTTGGGGGAACCTGCTATAGCAGATGCGCATGTTCTTACTTCTCGTCTTAAATTCCCCCCTCCACCAAACTAATGTTAAGGTTTAGAAATGATCTATTTCCTAACTATTTCCTACCTTGACACAACTCCCTGACAATGACACCAAAAATAATGGGTGTTCTATATGCACTAAAAACATACTAAAAACCCTCAATTAAATTGTCAACCTGGGGTAATTAAACTTAGAGTTGTAGAAATATGTATGCCAAGATAGAAGGGATAGAGGTAGTATAGTCTAACTAAGGAAGTGGGTATCTAAGGGATAATCTATTCAAGCAAAATCTATTAATGAGAAAACCCTACCAAGAAACTTAAACTATGTACCCTAAGTAACTTTTGAACAAAGGATCGATGGATAGTCTTAAGAAGGAAAATGAAAACCCTACTTAAACAAGACTAACTTAATCATGACAATAAACAAAAGCAAACTATCTACCTAATAAGCAATAGCAACAACAAACTACTTTAACTAACCTACTCAAATTCAATAAGTAACTATCCTATGAAAGAAAGTGAATAGAAAAGCAACTACCCTATTAAATAAATTAAACAAGCAAGCAAACAACTAACTAACCTATGATAACTTCTACAACAAGTAAACTAATTAAGATTACTCAATAAGCAACTAATTAAGCTAAGAAACAAGTGAACTCTATTATTAAATTAAACTTCACAACTACTTCTAATTTATGAAAGGAAATCTACTGAATTGAAAGCATTATGATAATAAAAGTAATTAACAACTAATCTTTAACCTATGATAAGCAAACTATTCCTTAATCTACCAAAGAAAAAAGACTATCTATCCTACAAAAGCAAGGAAACTATCTTGTAATCTATGAAAGCAAGAAAACTCAAATATAGTGTTGATGGTTATGTCTTCGGTGTCTTATAATATCACGATGGAATTTAACAATTAACGATAATTCAAGAGGGATAAACTCGATATTGACTTCGATAGCAAAGTGAAAAGTGTGAATTAGGCAATCCAGTGAGAAGTTATCCATTATAGAAACAACATCAACTATCCTGCATATCCATGTGATTATTGAATCATGCATTAATCATCAATAGTATAAAGAAACTATTCTAGTAAATTCAATTGCATTCTATACTAATTAAGCAAACTCATACTACACTAAACTCAATAATCAACTTTGAATTGAAATTGCAACTTATATCTAAGAAAGAAATTCAATAAAGTAAACTAAACTAGTCCTAGTTTAACAATTCAAATTGCAAAAGAGGAAATGCTCATAAAACATAAATTAAATACTACTTCAGCATATGACAAGAAAGAAAATGAGCAAACTAAATGACAACTTAAATAAGCAAAGCTAAATAACAACTAGATAAACAAACTGGAATTGAAAAATAAAGACTAGTAACTATCCATCCACCGAAGCTCTGTCAAAGAAATCATGAATTAAAAACTCTGTTCTTAAACTCTATTTCAGCATAAAAGAAAATCTAATTTGTCATCTAGTTATACACAAGGTTAGTATCTAATATTGCAATCTTATCTCCTATTAACTAATAGATCATTTCATATTAACAATAACCTCCATAATAACCTGCAAAACTGAACTAAACTAATTAAATTATAAACAACAATTTATACAGTAAAGAAGCATAATGAAAACCTCATGTACAGGAAATGAATAAAATGACAACTGCACTATTCAATTCACAATCAAACTAAGTGGATATTCACCCAGACTGCTGGTGGCCCCCCCAGCAAGTCATGGCTACTCTTCAAAGGTGAGCCACGAGCTCAACAACGTGAATTCAACATTAAAAAACCAAAACACAGTCTTTACACAGTTTTTACAAAATGAAAATAGAAAGACAGAGATGAATTGTCTTTGTCTCTCTAACACTCTACTTAACAATTTTCTGACCATTGAGGTGTTATTTATAAGTTTTACAAGCTGAGAGGTTGACCACTGGAAGCGTCGACCTTCTCTAAAAACAACAAATCACATTTAATATGCCCTAACTGTCGGTGGCTTCTAGAAATAAGGTGATCCAATAATCACCCAGCATAACAACCCAAATTGAGTTGTCAAAAGCTCAGTAGATGGAAGGCACAAGCACAAGAAAGACACATGTCTCTGATTCACCCATCGTTGGCCGTCGATATGCTAACCACGAAATCGCCCATGGTTTTTGTGTAGGTCGGAGTGTCGGATGGTGTATCGGACTAAGTGTCGGGTGGAGTACCGGACGGAGTGCCTGATGCAAAAACAAGCTGTGAGTTTGTCCTATGACATACAAAACATGAATTAGTTCCTTGGAATCATAAAAACACGCTGATTTAAAATCAAAATCATCACAAAACATGAATCATGCATACCTGGTGTGAATCACAATGATTTGACACAAAAGCTCTTCAAAACAGGAAAACACATATACATATTCGACCAAAAAGGATCTAATTAACATCATTAAATCAGTCATATCACGGGCCCAACACTCGATTAGTAGCAAAAGGTTATTCCCAAGTAGAGGGAATTGACTTTGGTGAGATTGTTTCTCATGTTGCCAAATTAACTTCTATTATATTTCTTTTATCTATTGTTGCTTCTTTTGATCTTGAAGTGGAACAGATGGATGTGAAGACAACATTCCTACATGGGGATCTGGAAGAAGAAATATACATGAAGAAACCATAAGGCTTTGTAGTGAAGGGAAGGAAAGAGTTGTTTTGTAAGCTAAAGAAGTCACTATATGGTCTGAAGCAATCACCTAGGATGTGGTACCAAAAGTTTGACACATACATCCTTGGATTGGGATTTGTGAGAAGCATGGATGATCACTGTGTATATTCCAAGCAGGTTGGTAATCACTTCATTTATGTAGTGTTTTATGTTGATGACATGTTGCTGGTAGTAAATAACATGGATGTTATCAAGGAGGTGAAATTACAACTATCCTCCAAATTTGACATGAAGGATCTCGGTGATGCTAACTTCATTATGGGAATGGAGATTAAAAGAGATTGTGGAAACAAGAAACTATGGTTGAATCAGAGAAATATGTTGAGACAATATTGCAGAGGTTTAATATGCATGGAAGTAAACCGGTCAAAGTTCTTATTCCTATAGGTGTAAAGTTATCAACAGATCAGTGTTCGAAGACACAGGAAGAAGAAGAGGACATGTCCCATGTTCCATATGCTAGTGCAGTTGGAAATTTGATGTGTGCAATGGTATGTACTAGACCGAACATTGCACACGCAGTAGGAGTTTTGAGCAGGTATATGTCAAAACTAGGGAATGATCATTGGACAATAGTAAAGAGGTTCTTCAGGTATTTTCATGGCACTACCAGCTATGGATTGTGCTACCAAGGAAGACCAGGATTGGACAGAGTGTTGGACATACACGAGTTTGTTGATGCAGACTGGGCTGGAGATCTGGATCGCAAAAGATCTACAAGTGGGTATGTGCTTAACCTATTTTTAGGAGAAATTAGTTGGATGAGCAAAAGACAAGATGTAGTGGTACTCTCAACTACAAAAGATGAATACATGGTAGCCACTCATGTAAGCAAGGAAGAAATATGGTTACAGAGATTGTGTTCAGGTATTGGGTTGGTACAACAAGCAGTGAGATTAGATTGTGTCAGTCAGAGTGCAATCTTCCTGGAAAAGAGCCATGCTTATCATTCGAAGACAAAACATATTTATGTTGAGTATCACTTTGTGAGATACACGGTAGAAGAAAATAAGGTGTTGCTGAAAAATGTGGACACTTTGAAGAATGTTGCAGATTCATTGACAATGTCTGTGAGCACAAAGAAGTTCTCCTAGTGTAGAGAAACAATGGACATTGTTGCCCTGGATTGTTGACTATGTAATCATGTGAACCCCTGTATGAAAATAAAACAACAAGAGGGATAATGTTGGGTATGTGTTATATTATTTGCATGTGTGTGTGTGGGTGCATCAGATTCGACAACTGTGTCTAATTTGTTTTGGGTGGTTTTTGCTATTTTAGAGGATTTTGTTATTTTTAGTGGTTTTCTAAATTAATCCCAGATTAAGGGATTAGGGTTTTGGTAGATATGGAATACCTAAAATATTGTATATATTGTATGATGAATGGTGAAATTAATACAATGAAGAGTTGAAAGGTGCGACACCAAGGAAGACTGGTTTTCTCCCAGTTAAGGGTTTCCAGCGTAAATCTTTGTGTACTATGTGTATGAGCCATTGATTAATTTATGTTTTTCTTAATAATATGTATGCATTGATTTACTTCATAGGTTTAAAACTTACAGGGAAGGGGTTCGAAGGAAGTGCCTATGCAGTATTGAATCTTGTATCAAACTAAGGATAACATGGAAGTCTTATCTGATGCAGACTGATATATATATATATATATATATATATATATATATATATACTTCATGAATTAAAAGGACCTGTGAAATTGTTTGGAAAATTTTGTTCGTCGGATGCTTAACCTTGACAAAATGGTCACTTGCACATTTTGCATAATTAAGGGTTTTAAACATACCAGCTCATAATGCATATTCAAGAAATGGAAGAAAGTGAGGGAGCCTCCAACCATGATAAAGAGGTCGAAGGCCAGAATACCAGATTTGGTAATGCAGAGAAAAAATCCAACGTACACAAGGGCTGAGGGGAGAAAGAAACATTGATAGAAACTATGAGGAGCCTGAAAATAGAAGTGCAGAGATACAAGCCAGGCAGTGAGAGGCTAATGAGAGAGAAAATACAGATAAATGCCCGAGTTCTGCAGAGCTTAAATCATTTTCAGAGAATGGAGCAAAGCAAGAGGAAGAAGGAAGGTATCATGAAAGAAGAGATGATTGTGGAAGAGATAGTTATTCCAGGAGTACTAGCAGAGCTCATAGACATCACTCACCTCCCCACTCAACAAGAAGGTATTATGCATATGAAGAATCCATGAGTAGCCCAAAGCTATCTCATGTTAGGTACCAAATAAGAAGGCACGAAGTTGACAGTTTGCAAGGAGATCTGAGGAAGATTAAGCCACCATCCTTTGGTGGTGAAAGGGAAAGGGAAGATGATGTTGAAGCTTGGTTGCTTGGACTCAGGATATATTTTCAATTGCATAACTATTCATCAAACCTAGAAGCTACAATTTCCACCTACCATTTGCATGGGAAGGATGCCATGTGGTGGGACTAGCTGAAGCAAGTTGAGCATATTAATGAGAATAGGATCACTTAGAAGCAATTCAAAAAGCATTTCTAGAAGGAGTACCTCTCAGATCATTTATATGACAAAAAAATGCAGGAGTTCTTTGAAATCAGGCTCAGAAGCATGACTATGGCAGAATATGAGAAGAAGTTCTTGGGGTTGTTAAAGTATGTAGGCTTCATAAAATATGAGAAGGTGAAATACAAAGGTTTTTAAGTGGTTTTCCTTTCCTTTATAAATAAAATATTCAGTATGATGAACCCAATACCTTGAATGAGGCTATCATGAAAGCTAAGTACCTATATGAGAAATTCCAGGGTAGAGGAACCATGCATAAGTCTTGGAAGGATAAGAAGAAGGAGAATTCTGATCAGAGGAAGAAGGGATTCAAACCTCCTTTCAATAGAAATGAGCCAAATAAAAATCATCAAGGTCAATATGCCAAGGATGAATCCAAGAAAGAAGACTCCCCAGGAAAAAGGGAATACCACCAATCTAATGATGGGGATGAAAGGAAGATCACCTATACAAGGATTTCCCACACAGAAAGGATAGAGTGAAGATCGTGCACAACATCCAAGAGGCTACAATAGTCGAAGACATGGGAAGAATTTATGTAGCCTTATATGATCGACAAGAAGAACACCAATCCAACATGATCGAGGTGGAAGGTAAGATCATAAATCAGTCTATTGCTATTTTAATTGATTTAGGATCAATGCATAGTTACATTGATCCTAAGATAGTGGATATATTACATTTGGATAAAAGTAAGCTTTGGAAATCAAGTTTGGTTCACCTAGCCACTAGAACCAAAAGGAGAATCCATGATATGGTCATAGGTTGTTCCATAATTCTTAACGGTGTGAATACTAGTGTTGATTTGAATATCATACCATTAAGATCTTACAATATTCTAATCAGAATGGATTGGTTGGAAAAGAACCATGTTGTCCTAGATTGTCATAGAAAGGCATTTACATGTCTTGATGGCGATGGAAAACAAAGCACTGTGAAAGGTGTTCCAAGACCCATCTCTATAAGGGAGATTTCATCCTTACAGTTGAAGAGATGTTTTAGAAAGGGGCGTCAGTTGTATGCAGCCCATGTGGAGGAGACAGAAAAGAAAAAGGGGCCAAGCCTTGAATATTTTATGGTACTACAAGAATTTGAAGATGTATTCCAGGAAATACCAGGGTTGCCACCAAAAAGGGAAATAGATTTCTCCATTGATTTAGTGTCGGGATATGCCCCAATGTCAAAAAAACCTTACAGAATGAGCACACTAGATTTAAAAGAATTACAAATGCAGTTGGAGGAATTATTGAAGAAAGGGTACATATGCCCAAGTGTTTCACCTTGGGGAGCACCGATATTCTTTGTCAAAAATAAAGATGGAACCTTGAGGTTGCGTATTGACTTTCTACAGCTGAATAAGTCCACTATAAAGAACAAGTATCCTCTACCAAGAATCGATGACCTCTTTGATTATCTAAGAGGAGCAAATATATTTTCAAAGATATACTTGATATCAGGATACCATCAGGTAAGAATCAAAGAAGAATATATCCATAAGACAAAATTTAGAACCAGGTATGGGCATTATGAATTTGTAGTGGTGCCTTTTGGATTTTCCAATGCACCAACTATATTTATGTTCTTAATGTATGGAATATTCAAAGATTATTTGGATAAGTTTTTCATAGTATTCCTGGATGAAATATTTTTCTATTCTAAGTCAGAGGAAGAGCATGAACATCACCTATGATTGGTATTGCAAGTGTTGAGGGAACATCAATTGTATGCCAATATGAGTACATGTTCTTTTTATCAAGAGAAGATCCATTACTTAGGGAACATCATTTCAGAATAGGGTATAGCAGTGGAACCATAGATGATTGAATCCATTAGAGGATGGCCAATGCCCAAGAATGTTTCAGAAGTCATATATCTTATGGGGTTAGCTGGTTACTATAGAATTTTTATAGAAGGGTTCTATAAGATTTCTTATCCAATCACTTCTTTGCAAAATAAGGGAATTAAATTTGAATGGACATTTGAATGTGGAGAGAAGTTTAATTTGTTGAAGGAGTTACTCATTAGTGCACCTGTGTTAAAGATTGCTAACCCAAATGAAAGTTTTGTGGTATGTATAGATGCATTTAAGGAAGGACTTGGTGGAGTCCTCACTCAAAATGGACATGTCATCGATTATGAGTCCATAAATATTAAGGAACATGAGAGGAACTATGCCACACATGACTTGGATCTTGCTGCCATTGTTCATGCATTGAAGATGTGGAGGCATTACCTCATGGGAAAGAGATTTGAATTGAGAACATATCACAGTGGTCTGAAGTATCTTTTTGAAAAACCAACTTTGAATGCCAGGAAAACATGATGGCTGGAATTTTTAAGTGAATATGACTTTGATATCAATAATATCAAGGGAAAAGAAAATAAATTTGTTGATGCACTTAGTAGATGGGTGCATCTCATGCATGTTACAACTGTTAGTATGCATTAGTCAGACTTGAAGAGAAATTTTTTAGATGTTTTTGTTACAAATCAACATTACCTACAGGTAAGGGAAATATTAAAACAAGGAGATGTACAACAAAAAATGAAAGAGTATGAGATGAAGGAAGATGGATTACTTATGCATAAAAATAGAATTTATGTTCCTAGTTCCAAAGAATTTAGGAATCTAGCACTAAAAGAAATGCATAATGTTCCATATGTTGGACATATTGGTTATGAACAAATGATTACAACAGTAAGAAGCCAATTATTTTGGTCGAGAATGAAAAAATATGTTGTTGATTACATTGCCAGATGTATGGAATGTCAGAGAGTGAAGGTTGAGCATCGACACCCAACGAGTTTGCTACAACCATTACCAATTCCAGAGAAGAAATGCGAAGTGATAACCATTGAATTTATAACTAAATTTCCCAGGACAAAAAGTCAACATGATTCAATCATGGTAGTGGTTGATATATTCACAAAGGCTGCTCATTTTGTTCCTGTGAAAACAAATCATACAACAACTAATATTGCATAAATTTACATGAAGGAAATTGCTAGGTTGCATGGGATACCTATGGAAATTGTCTCAGACAGAGACACAAAGTTTACTTCGAATTTCTGGAAGGGATTATTTAAAGGATTTGGTACAGATATGAACTTTAGCACAACATACCATCCATAGTCAGATAGGAATACATAGAGGGTCAACCGAGTAATTGAATACATGTTGAGAATGTATGTGATGGATAAGCCATCTAAGTGGGAAGATTACTTTCACTTGGTTGAGTTTGCCTATAATAATGGGTATCAAGATTCATTGACGATGAGACCATTTGAAGCTTTGTATGGTAGAAAATGAAGTACTCCAGTAAGTTGGGACAACCCAACAGATAGAGTGGTACTTGGGCCAGAGTTGCTCAAGGATATGGAAGACAAGATGGTTAAGATTAAGTAGAATTTAAAGGAATCTCATGATAGACATAAAGTTTATGCAGATATGAATAGGAAAGAAAGAGAATTTAAAGTGGGGGATCATGTTCTTTTGAAAGTAAATCCTAAGAGGAGATCTTTGAAGTTGGGTAGTTGTACAAAGTTAGAAGCCAGATTCTATGGTTCATTTGAGATATTGGACAAAATAGGGCCAGTTGCATAGATGCTTGCATTATTTGCTTCCATGAATGTGCATAATGTATTTCATGTCTCTTTGCTAATATATATATACATGATCATAACCATGTTATTTATTGGCATCTGATTCAAGTAGACACAAAGGGAGACTTTCAGGTCCATCCAGTGCAAGTATTGGACAGAAAAGTCAAAATGCTTTGGAATCAAGTTATAGAGATGATAAAAGTCCAGTGGACCTACTACGGTCCTGAAGAAACTACCTGGGAGCATGAAGATTCCATGTGGGAAGAGTACTCACAACGTTTTGAATAAATTTTGGAATTTTGTTTCCTATTTGTATATGCACTGAGGATAGTGAAAAAATAAGGGGGAGGGGATGTAACACCCTAAGTTTTGAGCCCCCATATTAAATAATGTATAGTTACACTGCTGAAAGGCCAGAGTGCCCAAACAATTATTAAAAGGACGGTGTGCCCAATAAATGTAATGTTTTTATCATTATTAATAATAAATACCTCGTTGGCTGCTATACAGACAAGGAAAAGAGATATAGGGGGCTATGATTCCACTAGAGAGGGGGCTTGAGGGCATAAGCATTTTATTTTATATTTTATTCTCCATTTTTATTAATGGAGAATATCAATTATGTGATCTTCTTGGTGGAAGGACAAGAGTTTCTTGATCCCCACGAATTACATAAACCCGTCCCTAGTCTATTGGGGGGGTTCCCATGTTCATTGATTCTCTCATTCGTTTGCTCATTTTCATTCTCTCTCACTCTCGTTCTCTCTCTCGTTCTGTTATTGGTTGCTCCCCCTGTTCATGCATTCATTCACCCAATTTTTCATTATTTTTCACCTCTCGTGGAGACTTCACTCCATTCGCTCTTCACTGCAATCATCTTCCTCATTCTCGTTTGTCTTGGGAAAGGAAATTTGACTACTGAAGAGAAGCCATGGTATTGTTGGATGTAGATATTTTTGTTGTAATCTAGCCATGACTAGAGGCCTACATGCCTGAGATGATTTCGCATGTGTCCATCTTTTCTCACAGTTGCAAGTCTTGAGAGTCCCAACATGGATATTCTAGACCAGCTGCACTGGAACCCTAGAAGGAGAAGGACAACCTAAGGGACTGCATGGAAGAGAAGGTAGAGGGTCCATTCTCTTAGGTTGTGCAGGCTGGGTAGAAGAGAGTTGGTTACTTGGATTGTTGTGGGTGTTGGGAAGCCTATGAGAGCTTGAGTGTTAGCTGGTTTGGGAAGCTGAGTAACACGTTGGAACCATCCTTGTTGATTCATAGCCCTGGCTCGAGGGTGACATTGTTGTTGATACTTGGAACAACAATGTCTATGGTTGGGTGGAACATCCTTAGTCTGCAACCAATTGGTGGTTCTCTTATATAAAATATAAGTGCTCTCTGTTATGGTATTATTTACCTGTGTATAAATTATTTCCACTGTGTATTTATTTATCATTGAATTCGATATGTTTATATTATGCATGCTTGTTGTTTAATATTGTGCATGTCATTCAGTTCTTTCCTTTTATGCATCTTTATTAATTTGAAAGGTATCTGTAAGAGAAAAACATCTAAAAGTGGGCTTGAAGTAGCATAGCCCAATGTGTGGGTGGATGGGTATCTTACAAGGCCTCTTGAATTGCATTAATCACTACTCGATACTCTACTTGATCCAAACGATGTAAGGAATGAAATGAAAGGTAGGAAAGGAAATGTGGCACATATTCACAAAAGTATTGCAGAGAGCACAATAATATAGTAATAACCCAACTCTTTATTAAATAATAGAATGTTGTAGAACAAACATTAGCTTATGAAGGTGATAGCTTATCTTAGAAAGGGAGAGATATTGGCTATGATCATTCTCCAAGAAGATATTACAAGTGGCCAAAAGGGTGGCCTTAAAACATAAGAAATAACCCTTAAGGTCCAAAACCCTAACCATTGGAGGTGAAGTGCCAAAAATTTTGTAGGCCTAAAGTGGACACTCCTATTAAGTTCACATTGCTATGAAAAAAACTATTTATGTCTACATCATGAAGGAAAAATGAGATGTTGTTTTGAAAATGAGAGGGCATGTATATTTTACTTACGGGTACCTTTTCACTTAAGAGTCATATATTTTCATTATTTTATTATTATTGTTTTTTTTTTCTTTATCCCACCTTATAAATACCATGGGTTACAAAAACCACGGGCTCATAAACCACCAATGGTAAAAAACAATTAATGACTATGAAAATATCTTTTCACCACTTTATTATTATTATTTGTTTTGTTTTTCTCCACCTTGAAAATACCATGGGTGTATACCATGGTTTACCAATACCACAGGATCATAAAATACCAATGGTAAAAAACAAATTAATGATTGTGTTGATTCAGTGTAAGAGATGGATGACCATTGATATCCACCTAGGTCACTACTTTTGTTGAAGAAAGAGAAAGATCCTATTTTTTCTTACAATCCCAAGTGACAGGCCTAGAACCAAGTATAAAAACATAATCTACAATAGACTTTCAATCATCATGGTTGCCAACCCAATCTAAATTAGTAAAACCAACCAACAAAGGAGTCCCCCTTGAACTATAATGTATCCCAAACTGAACTATACTTGGGTGTTGAGGGGTCTAAATTCCCTTTGACTCAATAGTAGGAATCACGCCCATAGATGAGTCCTAATTAGTCTATTCTTTGTTTAAAGTATCATGCTTTTTCGGATTAATAGTCCAACAAGTTTCAATGGGATTTAAATATTGTTTTGGAAAGTTTACTTTCTAACTGTGTATATCTTTTTGGGAATTTTGTTCTTTAATATTCAAACATGCTAGAAATATAAATAACTTAGATGACTAAATATGAATAAAATCGGGCCCAAGATAACCTCCAACCAGTAGTATGCAAACAATACACGATCCTAATCAATATTAGCATAAAATACTATCATTAATCAAGCGATAAATATTGTTTGAGAAAGAGAGGAACAATTAAGAACAAATCACATGTGAAAACAAATAAACAAGAATTAATTATGCATATTGTCTACATGCAATGTATTAAAAAATCATCAAATGTAAACCAACATTCATTTAGAAACCATAATTATTCAAGATAACTTAACATAATCACAATTTTACTAAAAGTCCTATACTTGATAAGTGTTTGCAGAAAAATCCACAGATCGATTTTGTCCACAAGCTTGGCAAAAATTTGTCCCTAGCTCTGTATGAGCTTCAATATTAAACTTCGAAAATAATTATCTATCTAACTCTCTAGTTCTTACAAAAACCATTGACATTTCAAAACTAGAAATATGTCCTTATTTATAACAAATAACAATACTAAAAATAGTTTCAAATTTCACTTAAAGTATAGAAAAGAAACAATAAAGTGGAATCATCCACATGTAGGATTCCATTCGACCTTTTTGTTATGCCAACAGATTTTCTTTGCCAAACTCAGACCACTAGATGAAAATATATTCACAGGTATGAAGATACATGAACCAATGTTGTTCCATTGGTGCGCTAAGCTTGTCCTTCATTTCCATTACCCAACGCCTGAACCATTCCATCTTGGTACTCAATTGTTGCACGACTATCGATGATCCTATCGGGATATCTGTGAATCTTCTTACTTGTCCATTTTCCAGTGTTTTAACTTAGAGAATGCCAGCCTCAAACTTTCGATCTCACTCTGTTAACTGCTTGACCATGTTGTTCATATCTGTAAAGTCTTCGGGCATGCTGAATTTTTAGAGTTGAACATCCCTCATTTTCTGATTTATCTTATCCCAATTCCTGAGACATTATTTCCATCTATCCTGCATCTTTTTCTACAACTCCACTACCAGTTGTCTCCAATATTCTTACCCTTTTTAGAATCTCACTAATATTTCATCTGTGAGCATCCTGATACCATGCTCCTCTCCTCCTTGGACCTTCTAATTTTCCTTGATGTATTCAAATTTCACCAAAGTCTTGTGGGATCTTTTGGACCTTCTCATCATGTCTTTGTGTGCTATCATACCCATCATAGTTTCTTCCTAATAACTTACAAATTGAGCCACAAAGACTTGCCTTTCTAATTTGAATTGGTTATATATTCCTTGGAACTCGGTCCTTATGAAAGTGATCGCCCGAGCGGTTCCCTGATAATACTCGACTTGATGTCTAAGACACACAAGTTCCACCCTCATGGACTCTGCTTCTCACTCATCTTATCTTTCTTTGTTGATGGTGGCACTGAATATGGCCATTCCAGCTTCTAGTAGTTCACTCACTTTGGATTGCTTGGAATCTAATAGGGTTTCTTCCCTAGTGATCATCAAAATTCTATATAAAGTAAGACTACTCCTATTATTGATTATTTTGACTACGACCTTCCTTTTTCTATCATACGATATGGCATGCACATCGACTACCTCATCTACAAGTTCTAGAATCGACTAGTCACCCCATGAGAGAGCGTTTCCTAGACTACCTAGAGTGTGAAAGTGTTCCAGAGTTGGTTCCTTTCCCTTGTCAGTTGCTAGCACTTGGTTATTTGTGCCTCCTTCTTCTTCTCCTGATGTTTGTTCTTGGCATGTTGTTGTGGAAAGCTTCCCCGTACCACTGTTTTTTTCCACCCCTATATTTACTAGCATTTCTCTTGTTCATTGTGTGTCAGAGTTACTTTTGATCACATCCTCTATTTTTACACCTAGCGAAGTAATCCTTTATTTAGGTGGAGAATAAATCGGTGGCTCTATTGTCACTAGTACATTTGGGTCATTTTTCGATGACATGTTTGTAGCAATTTCCACTTTATATTGTCGGGAGAATGACAAACATCAGACCCCCTCAAACATTGTTTCACATGAGGTCATTATACCGATGACAGAGATATCATCGCTTGTACGATGTTGCTAGCGAACACGTGTCATATCTACTTTCACTATCTAATCCCATTATGGGCATCACAACCACGACACCAAAACATCTCACCTGCAATGCCACAGGCCATTGAAAAATAGATGTTCATTGAGTCAGACATGCGACATCATGGGACTCGCAGTGCACGTCACAAGACCAACAAGGGGCCTATATCTCCAATGTTTACGCTATATCAACGATAGGAGGGACGTTGCATGGTACGTTAGAAGAGGAATGTAATGAGGGGTCTATATCTCCAAGTTTTACACTATATCAGTGATGGGAGGGATGTTGGAAGATCGATGACCTGTTGGTATTTAAAAAATATATAAAAAACAAACAAAATAGAGGATAAGAGGATAAGAATAATCTTGGTTTCATGGACTTGGGCTTGATATTGATCCACTTTGATGTATGGTTTATTTACGCTCTTCAATTTTTTGTTCATGTCATTGTAGATTCTTCTTGTTTTCATTCTCTTATAAAGGCTTAGTAATGAATTCATTCATCTAGGAGTAAAGCAATGTGACGAGGATATCCCTATTGCTTTATTTCATTTTTTATTTAGACACTTGTTCTCCTTTCTTCTATAAATTAAGTTGCATCTTTGGAAGCACATTTCAGCCATAAAATAGTGCCTTTATAATTTGATTGATGAGTGGCAATCTTATCCCTTCAATACTAGTTTTATCAACAGATTTCCAGAAAACATTTAAGGTTCAACTGCATCATATTATGACCTTTTTACCTTTTTACCTTACCTTAAAGATGAATTGATCAAATAGTTCCTTCATCTATTAGTTGGTGGAAGATGATAAACAAGAATTTTATACCATATGACCTAATTCAAATTAGTTTTTTGTGACATACTTGTTCTCTCATTTATCCAATGCCTTATGACTCCATTACCCCATGAATGATAAGCATTGGTTTCCTTCCATCTCTTTTTATTCCTTGTTTGTGTCCTTCATTTATATGTATTGTCCTTATCCCATTTTCATTTCCATCCCATTTCATATACTACAACAACCATACATTTTGTTAAGGATTACTCTTCCTATGTCACCTAAGAACCCCACTCCACAACCTTAGCAATATTATTTTTAGGGATTATCCAATTTCATCAAAATTGGAGGGTGCTGAATTGAGAAACAAGGTGGATGGAATTATATCTAGTAGCACCAAGCGCTAGTACTGAATCTTGATATCCCTGATGGATCGAGAGAGAGGAAAAGGTCGGCGTCGAAAGAAAAGGGTGTTATTTATAGGCATGATTTTGATGATATCTAGTTATTTGTTGTAGCATGATCATTTTAGGACTCTAGAGGACAATTAGAGCCTCAATGTTTGTGTATTTAGTTGCAGACATGTATTGCACTTGGCATTATTTTGTTATATTCACCCTTGCATGGTATATACATGAGAAAACTTTGCATATTTGGGGTTTAATGAATGGGATTTACATTGATGTATATGAATAAAAGAAATTCATCAAAATTTGAAAATTTTATCTGTTTTGGTCCACTAATTTTGTTTCTGGTTTTATTCTTGGCTCCATTTTTTTGGGATGGACTAGTTCGATTATGGTTTCTTGGTTGACAGGTTTAGTGTCAATTCCATTTCAAACAACATATATTTATACCAATAATTATAAAAAAATAAAAAAAAATAAAGTAATAAATATCAAAATCATAAATTAGTCGACGCTTTCCCTTCTGCTTACATGTGCTCCAACACCAGTGCATCATAAACGTCAAATCCAAGGGAAACACTCAGAAAATCTATTGAAAATGTGATTTTTTAGCTCTAAGTAATTACCAACACCAAAGGGATGCCTCACACCAAATAACAATGAATAGAAAATGGTGAAATTGAGTTTATTTATGGTTTGCATAGGTTTCAATATAAAGAAGAGGGTAGGTGGACCAACTAGAAAAGGGTGGGAGTGATGAGGGTTTTTTATTTTTTTCATTGCACAAATCAACACTTTGGGGATGTGTATAGATTCATCATTCCACAAGGTACGTCCATGTGTACAAGACATGAGGAACAAGAAAGAGGAATTACCCCCTACATCCCCAGCCTTCCAAATAGAGTATGGCCTATATGTACCCAAGATGTACCCCACATCTCCAATACATCGTCCCTATCCAAGACATGTCAATAAGGTGCGAGAAAAAGTCTCATGTAACACCATTACATATACTACTTGTATTCTAAATAAATATTCAATATTTGACTCTACCAATGTTGAAAATGGTGTACGTTTCACTTTTAGCCTTGGTTGAACTTATATTGTAATCATTACTATATTTCTAGGTTTGACTAAGCCCAACCTTGTACATGTAGACTCAAACCCTATTGGGGAAATTTCCCTACCTCTTGAGTTGGATATTTATAGACCCACTCTCATTTGTAATTTAACTCAAGTGATTCCTATTCATCTTTTTTCAAAGTGATTCTTTGCACTATATCTTGTGAATCTCAACAACCAAACATGACTCTAGAACATCTAACAATAAAGAGAGGGAGGACAAGCACACATGAAGAACAATGTATGCATGATTTTTGTCCTTTTCAATTGAACAAGTGTTTTAACCAAAGGTTTTTTGACATAACATTTTAGTCTACCCTGTGGATTTCCCCTTCATCATGGCTCATTGCTAGTCATGATTCTCAAAACATTAGAGTGATTCACCATTGTAAAATTTTAAAATAAGAAAGTACACCCAATATATTAATTTGCAGAGAGGGAGAAAATAGTTGCATTCAAGATTTTGCAGGTGATAAACCATTTTCTAGATGAAAAGAAATCTATCCAATATCTTTGAAAGAAAAGATAAATCAAAAGGCTGATGATCCAGATTATTTTCAACATGAAATGAGAGCGGAAATGTAATAAAGAAATGAACAGAGATATCGTGGATATCCAATAATATAACAGAAATGTATCAGAGATGCAACCATAAACACAAAGATAAAGTAATACACAGTTTCTATTAATGAAATAAATGTACAGAGACTGCAAAAATACAGAGTGAAAGACTCGCTAGAATGGTGGTAGCTTATCTCTGATAATAGATGTGATGGCTACTTGCATTCGCAAAAAGATGGTTACAATGAGGCTCTAAAGGCCTTTTATAATAAACAAGAATGTCAAAAACCCTAGACATCCAAAAACCTAACCCTAGGAGATGAAGCGCCAAAAGTCATGTGGGTCCCGTTTGGGTAAGTTGGTACATCAATTTCCCAGGGTCGTAACTTTGGCATACTATCTCCGTTTGATGCATATGATACATTGTTAGAAATATATATACGAGGACTACAACTGTTGGTAGAAAATATCATCATGATTTTTTCAACTGGTAGATTCCCAAAAAACATCATTTAGGGCCTCAAAACGGCTCCGGAAGTTCAGGACCCGAAAAACTGTCAAAAATAGTAAATTACCAAAATTGCCAAAAAATTGTTTTGAGCCAATTGGAAAAGGTGGGTGGCCACCAATATCCTTCTAGATCAATCCTCCCTCCTTAGGAAGCAATGGTATCCATTGCATTGAGTGTTCGTGGGAGAGGGAAAGACATTTGTTGAATCTGCATCTTGATGAGTTGCTTGCCTTGTTGGAGAAGTTGCACTGCTTAGCTTGTTGAAGGTTCTCATGAACATGTGGCTGGAAGGGTTGGAACTTTTTAACTAGTCTGGCTACATGAGGTGCCTGTGTGCAAAAGGAATCTTTACACTTTGTTGCAATCTTGTCGACTTGCTTCTGTTGGATAGAAGGTGCTTGGGCCAAGGTTGTAGTGGTTGCAGTATCCTTTTGTTCACCCATTGAACATATTGTGAAGAAGATGAATTTTGTAGTATGAGATACTACCTTGCGACACTGTTTAGGTGAGACAGTAGTTGGAACTACCTCTGGTATTCTGTAGAGATTACCCCCCAAAGTAATAATGACACTAGGAGGTCGAGACTCATAAATAACATGGTGCTTCCACATATATTGTTGGCCCAAGAGAACATCCCATACATCCAATGGGGCAACATCACATAATACCTCATCCTTGAAAGGATGGATGTCGTATGACAATCGACACTGCTGGCTGACACGAAGATCTCATCCTTGGCGAAGCCACCCGATGTTGTATGGTTGCAGGTGTGGTGTTGTCAAAAATCCAAACTATTTGACGACCTCTATTGAGATGAGTTTCTTCTGGCTTCCGCTATCAACAATAAAATGCAACGTGGTCCCATTCACCCACATATGTGAAGGAAAAAGGTGCTCCCCCTCTTCACTATCTGTTGGTTCTTCTCGTTGAATTTTTGCGGTCACGACAATAGTAGTGGGGTCTACGTCGATGATCTGTCTTTTACCAGCATTTTCATAATCAAATTCTGAGTTAGGGTTCGACTCCTTTTCTTTGATGTCCTCCACCAATTATTTTTTTGAGCGACATTCCTCAGTGTCGTGCTAGGGGATTTTGTGGAAATCGCACCATTTTCTGGTGTCCTTCTTTGTCTTTCCGTGACCCTTCTTTTCCTGTGGCTTGGACTAGTTTTCAGGAGACTATTTGTTAGGGTCATCTTTATCATACTTTGGTTGTTTCATATTTGCAGACCCAAACTCTCATTTGTTCTGGTGCTTAAATTTTTTCTTGATTTTAACAACATATCGATAAGCAGCACCGAGTGATGAGATGTCCAAAAAATCCATTTCAGTTTGGATGTATCTATGTAGATCCCCACAGTATTTTAAAACCAAATGTCATTCTAAGTCTTTGATACCCATCTTGGTGCGCAAGGTATGGAAGGTATTGGTGAACCATGGAATTGCTTGGCCCCTCTCTTGTCGCAGTGTGGTCCATCTCATGTACCAGTCCTCATAGTTTCCAACAGGGTAATACTGTTCCTTTACTGCATCCACAAAAAAATCCCAAGTGGGCTCGACCCCATATATTCCAGACTCCTTTGTGGAACTTTTCTCCCAGTAAATTTCCCACCAATGTTTGACATGGGGGAGAGCTTTGAGTGCGAAGGTGATCTTTTCCCTGTTGGAAAAATTATGAACAGAGAAATAACCTTCTAACAGATTTAACCATTTGTCTAGGG
>ML784300.1:284985-296393 GCA_009831015.1 Picea engelmannii | reverse complement strand
CACTATCCATATAGGATATTTTCCCTGACAAATTCACTTTCCTTCATCTCATTATTCCACAATTAAGCATGGGTTCTCTTACTCCACAAAGCGTCTTCTTGTGAGGGCTTTCACCATAAGGGGACCACTTTGGAGTTCATACATATTTACTTCTTATCAACCATGAGAAAACAATAATGAGTCATATTTACATAAAACTATATTGGTTCCATTACCCAAACCTTTGTGCTACGCGGATTTCTTCAAGGGTTGACATCAATGACAACCAACCTTAATCAATAATAAGGGTTTTTGGTTGAGGTACATGGTTGAGACAAGTAGTTAATTATTTGGCACATACATGAGGTGTATAGTTGATGATGTTGGTACATATTGATGAGTCATAGTTGATGAGTAGTTGATACATGTTTGGTACATGTTGGTGCATGGTTGATGCACTTGTTTATGGTACAGGTTGATTACAGGTTGAGGTACAGGTTGGTGCATGGTTGATGCACTTGTTTATTGTACAAGTTGATTACAAGTTGAGGTACAGGTTGATGCATGGTTCAGGTTATTGGTACAGGTTGTTTGGTGCAGGTTGATTGGTATAGGTTTATAGCAGTATATCTCACAGTGATAGTGTGACAGTGGTTCCATCATTATACTTCTACATCAGGGTGATTGGACGGGGCAAGGACAAGTGGTTGTAGACACCTTTCGGTTGTAGCCAGAGAACATAGGGATCTGTAGTCTCCTTCTGGTTGTAGCCATAGAATTGGGGAGTTGGAGATTCCCTCATGTTGTATGCTGAGAAATTAGGGGGTTGGATTCTCCTTCCAGTTGCAACTAGACAACAAAGGAAGTCAATGCGTCCAATGAATGTAATTATTAAAGACATATAAGAAAAAACATTTTGTGGTTTTCTCCCACTTTGGGTTTCCACATAAAAACACTTGTGTATTGTGTATGTGTATGATTGCTCATTTGTTCATTGTTTATTTACTCTATAACTATTGGATGATAATGCTACATTGATATAAAAATTGCATATTGTGGTTAAAAAGGATTGAATTGCTCTATTACTGATTCACCCCCACTCTCAGTAATCCAACAATTGGGATCAGAGAAGGTTCCTTTAGGAAACAGTTTAACCACTGGAAGGAGATCATGGATTATTATGAGAATGGAGTACCACTGTTTAATGGTCATAATGATTTAAAGTATGAGATGTGGAGCATAAGGACAAAAGTATTTTTACAGGCACATGGGCATTATATTTGGCTATCAATCATTACAGGATATGATAGTTCAAAAAGGGCAAAGACGACAACCAAGAAGGAATTCAAGAAGAATAAAAAAATAACAATGCATTTCATCTGGGAAGGATTTCCTAATACGATAAGAGAAAAGGTTGGTAAATGTTCATCAGCCAAAGAACTTTGGGATAAGGTACATGACATATATTCTTCACCCATCACAGATTCAAAAAATGCCAAAGAATATGCAGGTACAGATCAAGAAGAAATATGTTCACCATGTCAGACAGATTCAAAAGATGAAGAGTACATAATCAACAAAGGTATGTTGTTTAGCTTTAATTGTGAAAAACATGGACATCTTGAAATAGAATGCCATGAAGGAAATAAGACAGAAAAACAAATTGAAAAAGAAGACAATTATGAATCAGAATTGATTAGTTCTTTATATGAACTAAGAGAAGAAAACAAGTCAATCAATAAAGAATTGATGAAACAAAATGAAAGTGTTCACATTTTTTAAGAATCCCAATAGGTCATTGAGAACTTAAGAACTCAACTAGAAGAAGCAAGAACGACCAAAGAAAATCTTGAATATCAAAAGAAGTGTTTGGAAGCCAACGCAACAGCACAGAAGGAAGAAGCAGAAATGAGAGAGAATATATCGATAGATCATCTTAAGGAGAGAACTAACGATCTAAACCAGCTTGAGTCATAGTTTGTTCAAGAAGAGAAAGTACTTGAAGAAGAAATAATCACATTGAAAATTTAGCTTGAAAAAGTGAAGAGAACTGAAGAATTCATGAAGTCTCAGATATTAAAGAAAAAAGAAGAGGTTGAGAAGCTTGAAGAAGAAGTTGTCACATTGAGAAGTAAAATCGTGAATCTCAAAAAGAACGTTGAAGAGACCGAAACATCCACATCAATTACAAAGAATGAAGAGAAAAACTATAGGTTTATAGAAAAGAAGAATGGAGAAAATAGAAAGAGTTATGCAAAAGTACTCAAAGGAAGGAATCATGGTCAACCATAATATAAGAAAACTATTGAAGATACATCTTCAAGAAGACCATATGTGTTCAAGACACAAAGAAGCTTCAATCATGATCATGATCAGTCAAGGAAGAAATTCAGAAGGACTACACCACAAATAAGATCATTCACTCCCAGGTATGCAATTTTTTTTATGGTCATTGGTTTTATTGTACTAATTTTGGACATAAGTTTGCAGATTGGAGGGATTATAAAAGAAGTGTTCAAGCAAGAAGTGACTATGTGGTCGCATGTAACATTGAGTGTTACAAATTTCATAACTATGGACACATATGATCGATACTTCCATGAAATATAACACTGATATCATATATAATAAAGTATGGATAAGAAAACAGGAAGAACAAGTGAACAAAGACTAGGTACCAGAGAATGCAAGATTGACAATAAAATGAGATGAAGAAAATTCTACAGAGAAAAAGAAAGATGTCAGATACAAAAAAGTTGGAAAATAATTGAAAGAAAGGAAGGACAAGTAAATAAGGAACATGTTCAAGAGATTGTACTTTAAGCCATTGTAGTGAAAGATGAATCCACAGATAGAAAGAAAGAAGTGAGAGCTCAGAGAGATATGAATCTACCAATGAAGATGATGATGAATCTACCAATAAGGATGATGATAAATACACATCAGAGAAGGAATTATTCTAAGCCATCCTACTTAGAGACTCTCATGAAATATGAATATTAGAAAGGGGGAGCCTATGTAATATCTGTGATAGACCAAAGAACTATCCTTCGATTAGCTTGCAGAGTTTGAGAAGACAGATTCAGAGTAGTCAGTTAGCAAAAGTACAGTTTGATAGATTAATCAAGACTTCATGATAGTATAGTGATAAATGGGTCAACATTATGTACAGTTGCGTAAGTAGAGTCTTGGATAGTATGGAAATAGATGGATTCGTAAGAACACTTAGCAGGTTTGGACAGATATATGACCATGTACGCGAGCATGGATTCATAGATTGGTTCAGAGAGTGATTCAGAGACAAAGGAACATTATCATAATGGATGATAATTACATAGGAAATGGCTCGAACAATGCTAATGGATTCCAAATTGATAGATATTTTTTGGACACATGCAGTGCATACAACAATTCACATTCAAAATAGTGTAATGCTCAGAAACAACAATGACAAAACTCCCTACAAACTATGGAAAGGAATCGCAGACAACAAAATCTACATCATGGTAACTCAAGGTAGTATTTTATTAATTGAAATTTATGTTGATGATATTGTTTTGGAAGTATTAATGACATGTTAAGCCATAAATTTGCAAAGTATATGCAAAATGAATTTGAAATGTCATTACTAGGAGAACTATCCTTCTTTTTGGGTCTTCAGATATGCAAAGAAACCAAGGAATTTTCATTTCTCAAGCTAAGTATATCAAAGAAATTCTAAAGAGGTTCGGAATGGAAGATTGCAAACTAGTTACCACTCCTATGTAAACCAGTTTCAATTGAAGAAAAGATGATGATTCGAAGTCTACAGACCAGAGGCAATACAGGTCAAATGATTGGTAGCTTACTATATGTGACAACATCCAGACCAGATGTAATGCAGGAAGTTGGACAGGTGGAACGATTTCAAGCAACATCAAATGAATCACATGTATTAGTAGTGAAGAGGATTTTTAGATATCTCAAAGGAACAAAAGAGTTTGGATTATGGTATCCAAAATGAAAGTATCTATCACCTATTTCCTACACAGATGCAGATTGGGAAGGTTGCATTGATGACCGACGAAGCAATAGTGGAACATCGTTCTACTTGGGTGAGTGTTTAGTATCATGGTTAAGCAAGAAACAATCATGATTATCCTTATATACAGCTGAGGTAGAGTATATTGTAGCAACAACATGTTGTACACAGGTTCTATGGATGAAACAAACTCTGACAGATATACAGGTTGAGTATCATGATCCCATTCCAATCTATTTTTATAATACAAGCGCCATCAGTATCTCAAAGAACCCGGTGATGCACTCCAAGACGAAGCACATTCCAATAAAGTATCACTTTCTATGGGAAAAGGTTGCAGAGAATAATATCATAGTTGAATATGTGGGCACAAAAGAACAAGTGACTGACATCTTTACAAAACTGCTTCCAAGAGAATCCTTTGAGTATCTTCACCAGAGACTCGGAGTAATTTCTACTTCAAAATGAATTCTTTTGAATTCTTATCTTATATGTATTAGATATACATGAGGAAGCACCATAAAGAGGAAAGTTTAGGTTGGAAGATCAGTTTCAGGAAGAGTTCAGTCAGGAGAAGTATCCCCAAGGACAGGTCAGTTAGGGGGAGCAACCTTGGATGGAAAGACACATTTTCCATTGGTGACAAAGGGGGAGAGATTTATCAGATGCATAGGTAAATGCAAAAGTAAAGGTAAAGGGGGAGCATGAGTGACATGACTTTAGTATTGCATCAGAGTGTTTTCATCAATGAAAAAGGGGGATATTTTTGATTAATTGGCTTGGTTTTCATTGATGTCAACCCTTGAATAAAGTCCGGTAGCAAATTTTGGTAGCACAATGGTTTGGTTAATGTACCAAAGTTTGTTTGATGGATAATGGTATGAGTTTTGATATATTTTCAAGTAAGACTATTCTAGATGGATATTACATTTCATGCCATTTTCGGTGGTATGTGGAACATCACATAACTCCTCACGGTTACAGAGTTATGTCCATGTGAAGTTGGAGAAAGGTTTGGGTAATGGACCCAAGTTTGTTTGATGGATAATGGTATGAGTTTTGATATATTTGTAGGTAAGAATATTCTATATGGATAGTACATGTCATACCATTTCCAATGGTATGTGGAACGTCACATAACTCCTCACGGTTAGAGAGTTATGGCCATATGAAGTTGGAGAACCCTCATGAGTCATCTAGAAGCCCCAAAAGGTCAAAGTAGTCAAAGTGGTTTAAGAGATTTTAGAAGGTAAATAATAAAGTGAAGTGATGAATGTATTATAAGTAAAAGTGAATAAAAAATAAAGTATTTAAATAATAAAGTTAATGGATAAATTACTAAGTTGACATGTGGTTAGAAGTGGGTTAACCCTAAAATAAGGAAAGTGGGTCAAGATGGTTAAAAGGTAACCCCTTGAGGAAGCTACATGAAAGTATAAATAAGAGGCAAGGCTCTCTAATTTTAATCACACTTGAGCATATTGAATATATATAGGTGACTGAGGTAACCAAAGGATATCTAAGCTGAATTTCAGAGGGAAGGTGAAGTAAAGAAGGCTGAAATTGAAGGGAGGATAAATTTTTTTGATGATGCTTTCTAAGGTATGCTATTTACAAGTCATCTCACCATTTTCGCAATAACATTTTTTCTAGAATGATTCAGACCGTGAAATGTGGAGGCCATTGAGGAAACATATCCAAGTAGTTATGATACAAATTTCATCTTGTGGGTTGTTGTATTTTTTGATTTACACGTTGTGGAAAATAGGATTTGTGGCTAGTCCTGAAACTAGTCTAAAATAGGCGTTTCGGGTAAAAACGTCATAAATTCTTCATAACAGATCCAAATTCCGTAAGACCAAATGTATTGGTTATAGTATAGTCTATAGTATTCTAGTATAGTCTATAGTATTCTATGTACAATTTTCAGATCCATACAAAAAATATTCTATGTAGGGCACGCTCTACAAGTTTTCTCTCTAGAATAAGCCAAAATTCAACAAGGTCTGGAGGAATTGCATAAAAGAAACTGAAGAACATTGTGTACAATTTTTAGATATTTATTCATAACAAGTACATAGTTATGATTATTTCAAGTTAGTGTTGTTGACTAATACAAAATTAATCATGTGAGACTAACGTAAAGTTTGATGAAAATGCTAGTCTCTTGTTGTTAAAGTTAAGGAATGTTTGCAAGTATTTGATCTTATACACCAGTTCTATTACAGAGTTACAAATCAGATTTGGATGATGAAATTGATAAGGGCTTTTGGTTGAGGTACATGTTGGGTACATGGTTGAGACAAGTAGTTGATGAGTTGGCACATACATGAGGTGTATAGTTGATGATGTTGGTACATCTTGATGAGTCATAGTTGATGAGTGGTTGATACATGTTTGGTACAGGTTGGTGCATGGCTGATGCACTTGTTTATGGTACACGTTGATTACAGGTTGAGGTACAGGTTGGTGCATGGTTTATGCACTTGTTTATGGTACATGTTGAGGTACAGGTTGATGCATGGTTGATGCATGAATCAGGTTATTGGTACATGTTGTTTGGTGCAGGTTGATTGGTACAGGATTATAGTAGTATATATCACAGTGATAGTGTGATAGTGGTTCCATCATTCTACTTCTATGTTAGGGTGGTTGGACGGGGAAAGGATGGGTGGTTGTAGCCACCTTCCGGTTGTAGCCGGAGGACATAGGGGGTCATAGCGTCCTTCTAGTTGTAGCCATAGAATTTGGGAGTTGGAGCTTCCCTCAGATTGTAGCCTGAGAAATTAGGGGGTTGGAGCCTCCTTCCAGTTGCAGCTGGAAAACAAAGGAAGTTGGTTTTTCCAATGATTGTAATTCTTAAAGACATATAAGAAAAAAAAAATGGTGGTTTTCTCCTTCTTTGGGTTTCCACGTAAAAACACTGGTGTATTGTGTATATGTATGATTGCTTATTTGTTCATTGTTTATTTACTCTGCAATTATTGGATGATAATGCTACATCGATATATTGTCTTTAAAAATGATTGAATTGCTCTATTACTGATTCACCCCCCCTCTCAGTAATCCAACATAAGGTTGTGTGTGATTTGGGGTAGAATAGAACCTTTTCTATCTTTTAGGGTGTCAAGGCTCTTCCTAGTCGGTAGACCCATATTAGGGGGATTTTCCCCATAGAAGAATTGGCGACTCCATAGGGGAGTATCTCTAGGGTATTTTTCCGGAGATATTTGTTTGGATTGAATTCTTGTTTGTTTAAGTTTTATGAGTCTTTTTGGGTCTCTGGTCTCTTTACAGGTGCCTACCAGATTTCCTAAGTTGAGTGCTCTATCTGAATTTTTTTTCTTTTTTGAAAATTTTCAGCAGTGTACATGCCCTGTTATATACCCATCCCGCGTACATACACAATATGCACAATACATAGCCATCACACTTAAGAGTTTGTGATAGGGAGTGAAAATGCCCATTTTCATAAGATTTAGAAGGGAACCCCTCTAACACAGGGGATAAACACAAGGTCGTGTGAGGAAAGGTAGAGGAGATAATCCCTCCAAAGCCGAACCAAACATAGTGGGGATCATATATTGAGGGTAATTCTTGGGATATTTTTTGACCACATTTGAATATAGAGCTTCATGGACCTAGAATCCATTCGATATCCTTAGTTTTCTTCCAGACCGTTTTCCTTCAATACCATTGAAAGGCTTCAAACTTTTCTATCCTACTCATTATGATCAGCCTGATTGTTGATTGTACCCTCTTGGTAACTGACTGGGAGATGGAAACCTAGTTTCCTTTTTGTAGGGACTTACACAGGTGATTGCGGGGGTATACCATGATACCTAGGGCATACGTAGGATCACACTTTGTAGAGTATACCCAGAGGGTGTTTCCGTGTTCATGTTACACTTGCCATGGTAAGTTTCTCTAGTGTTGATTGGCGTAATTGTTCTTCCTTCTAGTTTGTTGATTTCTTGATTTTCCTTTAGGGAATTTTTAGTGTGTGGTCTGTGTTTCATGCTAATTTAACCTTAGAGTGTCAATTGATTATTTCAAAAGGTGTAATATCAACAACTATGTCATTCAGGTAGGCTTCAAGTCCCGTCGTCAGTTACTTTGGAGCCACATCCGCCACAATTGAGGAGAAGTCTAGATAAAGAGGGTTTTTTTGAAGCGACTGAGACACCAAAAGTTGTGCCCAAGCCTACTCCTAAAGAATATACACTTGCACCAGAGAATTTGATCATTTCTTACCTCGAAGCTAAAGGATTCAAGCCTGCAAACCCTCTAATCACTAATTTATCAACGCCACTCCTTATTCAAGTAATCCCTCCTGGGGTGACTACTCTTGATCGTCGTCTTGTTAGAAAATTTGCGATGGAAGAAACTAATGCTACCTCTTATGGGAGTCCTCATAGTCCCATTCTTACTACAGCTAGAGGGGGTGTCATTCCCCCTCCCCCACCTTCACCTACAAGGACTACTACTAACCAAACACCTACAAATTATGGAAGTGCCATAGTCCCCACAATGACTATGAGAACTGTTCCTTTTATACATAATATGTCTGGTGCTCCTTTTTCATATGGGATGTTGGATTTTGATTCAAGATTGAATTTAACTTACTCTACTCTATAGACTGTTGGTATGGGGGAAGGGAGTTCCAATACTCCCTTACAAGGATCCTTTACAAGCACCACTTCTCTCTTTAATGCTATCCCTTATGGTAGGGGTTATATCCCTCCTCCATCCCATTCTCTTGGAGGTGCTTTCTAGTAGCCATCCAGGCTTAATACTAGTTCCATCTTGTTTAGGCGAGGGATTCATGGGCCTCAGTCCTATATGACTTCAGTTGGGTCTATGCCTTTTTCTTTGTTTGTTTCTTTCGGAAAAAAACGCTTTCTTGTCATCCATGTTTTCTTCAAGGGGAAACCCCTTCTTTAATCAACCCAACCCTATGCAAGGATTCATTCCTTCATAGGGGGTCATGACATGAGATTTATCCTCTCAAGGTATTAAAAATCCCTAGAAGGGCTCTTTTCCTTCGCAGGGGATGTTGATCGGGGGAAACCCATCCCATGCTAAGTGGAACCTCGAGCAAGTTTCATTACCTATGCCAGGAGGATCAGTTGTGGGTAGTCCCAACCAAGGTCCTTGGAATACCATGTAGGGAGAAGTCCTTGGAATACCATGTAGGGAGAAATCCCTAGTCAAGGTATGTCATCAAATTACGTAAATCCATCGATGATGCAGAATAATGTGCAAACTCCTTATACTGGCCAAGGACACCATGGTTTTTACCAGAACCCTGGCCAACAAGCAAAATTTTCCTAGAAACCTTGTGTCAGTAAAAATCCAGGCTCCTCTTTTCTTTTAAATCCACCGCAACCTAGGTTACCTTTCTTGGAAACTCTTAAATTTCCACGTTGGCCCCCCATGCCAACTAAGTTGCCCTCAGACATACCAAAATTTGAAGGAAATCCTGGAGAAGATCCAGGTGATCATGTTACAATGTTTCACTTATGGTGCTATTCCAACTCATTGAAGGATGAATCTATCTAGTTTCATTTGTTTCAACACACTCTCATAGGGGTTGTTGAAAAATGGTATATCGATCTCGATAGCTCAAATTATTCTTACTTTAACGACTTGGAAATGGTTTTATTAAACCATTTCCAATTACTAGTGAGATACGATGCCGACACTGAGTTGTTGGCCAACTTCGAGTAGATGAAATTCGTCCATATATCTGATCACATCCGAGAATGGTGTCACTAAAAGAGCTTGATCAAAGTGAAGGTCCGTTGGTTTTCCCATTTATATTTAGCCATTTACCCCCGGTTCATAACCAAGAAGCTTCCCAACAAAATCCCTTAAGACTATTGGCCCCTCTAGTTACCCAGAAGGAAACACAGTACACAAAGTGCATTGCACAATCTCACCCGCGATAACTTTTATGGGTGGCTGCAATACTCAGGTGTTTTTAACTTGGGGCTGAGCGAGATCTGTACTTGTACGTTGCAACCTTTATCTAGTCTGGTTAACATCTTGCTATAAGATTTATTATACGCATGCATGTAAAATACCAGATCTACTTAATAAATTCATTCATTCAACATTCATCAATTAATTAGACACAAAGACACATTCATTCAATTCCACAACACAATGTTACCATGGTTCACCCTCTCCTTGGATACATCCACAAATATCTGACTCTCAGGCTTTTATTATGGTTTAGAAATATATCACGTCACGTGTGTTTACATTCTTGGTTTTCACTCCCCTCAGCAGTCTCCTCGATCCCTGCGAGGCTGAATAGATCACATCAAGCCCCTCAGTCTATGATCTAACCCTCGGGATCGAGTCACTCACTCCTTCCTTCACTCACCAGCTTAAGGATTCGTACAGTCCTTACAATATTATTTCTCTCTCTCTCTCTCTCATATTTATTCACCTCTTGTCCTCCTCTTTTCCTCTCCTAAGTACTACTTATTTATATTTTGGGCTCACTAACCATTACAATGTATTAAAAAAAACCTAACCCTAGCATTGTTAGGTCTTCCATGCATGTGCGTGTGCTGCTTTTCCTTCCAACTGTCGCTTTCCTCTTGCATGCCTTTCTTCCCAAAATAGCCTTTATATTTTATTCTACCTACTTCCAACGGGCCCCCAACACTGACATGTGGCTTGTCCCAAGCCATCTAACCCTGGTGTTCTTCTTCGATCTCTCTTGTGATTGCTTAGAACTTCTCCATGAGCTCTGTTGCTTGTGTTTGGGCTTGCGCGGTCTTCTCCTTGAGTGCGTCCAATACATGTTCTACAATCTCGTCGTTGACCATCCTTGAAAAATATTCCTAGGCTTGTGCCATATTCATTTTGGCTTCCTCCACCTATGCAATGGCCTCTTCTTCTCGCTCCTGGAGCGGTTCCATTTGAGCCTAGGGCTCCTTTTTCTATGTCTATGCAACTATGAGTTCTTCCTGCAGTTTCTTCATATCCTATGCTCCTTTGACGAGATCCATGATCGACATTGTATTTTTCCTCTACTTTAGGTCCTATATAGATGCACTTATCCTTTCTCCTTCCTGGTCCCACTGTTGGACCCGTTGATCCTCTTCCAGCTTCGTCCAGAGTTGTGCTGCTTTGTCAAGCAAGTTGGTCGCCACGTGGACTTGTCGCTATATCTCCTTTATCTACGGTGTTGCCTCATTCTTCCTTTGCTCCTTCACCTCTAGTGGAGTGGTAGGTGTGAGATGCTCCTGGAGGTGCTCGATCTCCTGTTAGTATTGATTGATTGTCTGCACAATCTGATCAATATTCTATGTCACCGTGAGTTCGACCATCTGCACATTCTTTGGGATTTCATCATAGGCTACGACCAATTTCTGCTCTAGCCTATTCACAC
>ML784300.1:241759-261570 GCA_009831015.1 Picea engelmannii | reverse complement strand
CTTGGGGGCTTCAAGCCTTCATGTGGGGGTCCTTCATCTTCGTAAGGCCATAACTCTCAAACCATGAGGAGTTATGTGACATTCCACATGCCATCGAAAATGGCATGACAAGCACTATCTATCTAGGATAGTTTCACCAACAATTTCCTTGATCTTCATCTCATTATTCCACATACAAGCATGGGTCCTCCAACCATTCTTCTAGGATAACTCAATCTGTAAAGTGTCTTCCCGTGAGAGATTTCACCATAAGGGGACCACTTTGGAGTTCATCCATTTGTGCACCTTATCAATCATGATAAGACAATAATGAGTCTTCTATACATTTTTCCAACAATGCATCATATACCAATGAACGACAACGATCCATCTTCATCATGTATCAGTGACAACTCATTGATCCATATTCATCATGTATCAATGACAACTCATTGATCCATCTTCATCTATGCATTCTCATCAAGGAAAATACATATTATATTACATCAATCATCAATCAATCAATCCTTTGATATCAATAAATCACTTTACATCAATCAATCAAACCATTGGCATCAATGACAACATGATCCAACAATTCCATCACGATGATAATGTACCTCACTCCTGTCCTTTTTGCTGGTGGGTTAATTGGTCCCACAAAATCTATTTTCCATTTTTCGAATAACTGCAAAGTTACATGTGGCTGCAGGGGCATATCTTCCCTTCTATTCAGTTTACCAACCCTCTGACATACATCACATTTCTAGCAGTACTCTTTTGAGTCTCTGTGAATGGTCAACCACCATAGTCCTGAGCGGTAGGTTTCCTGCGTAATGTCCTCTTGCTATTCCCTCATGGGATTCTGCCAAAATCCTTGGTCTTTCATGTTCTAGAACACATCTTCTCAAGATGCTATCTGTGCCCATTTTGTATAAGTGTCATGCAATCAACTGATAGTCTGCAACCCAGAATACTAGTTTTTTCTTTTTCACGGTGTTATATTCTTGTGGCGCAGTCCATGTACTCAATTAATAGATAATGTCTGTGAAGTATTCATCGACGATCTCGACTGAAAATAACTATGTGTACGAAAAATTGTCCTCTATATTTGTAGGTTCCTCCTCATTTGTGATCCTTGACAGGTGATCAGGTCCTGCGTTCAGCTTCCCTGGCTTGAATATTACTTCAAAATAAAATTCTTGAAACAACAATAGCCATCTACAAATTCTCCTCCCCCAACAATGGCTTGTTGACTAGGTATTTGAGTGTTGAACAGTCTGTGAATATCTTGAAATGTTTCCCCAGTAAGTAATATCTGAACTTCTGAAGAACGTAGACCTTCCCTCTCTGTAGTGTTGTAGTTCTGCTCCGATTCTGACAGTTTTATACTAGAAAATGCTATAGGATGATCCAATTCTCCTACTCCTGGCTACGCCAGAATAGATCCAAGTGCTATGTCCGATGCATCCACATGTACGTGGAATATCTTCTCCCAATCTAGGAATACTAGTATTGGTGCAGTTACCATATTTTCTTTCAGCGTATCCAGACCATGTTGACAATCCTCATTCCACTGGAACTTTGTGTATTTCCTTAACAATTTCTCCATTGGCGTGGTGATTTGTGCGTACCCTTTTATAAATTTTCTTTAGTATCCTGTGTGACCCAATGTCGCTCTTAGTTGGCAGATTGTTTTTTGTGGTGGCAGGTTAATGATTACTGAAATCTTGGAAGGATCTACTAGTAAACATTTCTTGCATACTATATGGCCCAATAGTATCCCAAAAGGTGTTCTGAAGATGCACTTCTTGATGTTTAACAATATCTAGCACTGCCAACATCTTTCTAACATCAACTGCAAGACCTCTACATGGTCTTTCAACAGACTATAGATTGTCCAATCGTCCAAGTATACCGCTAGAAACTGGTGGATAAATTCTTTAAATGCAGCTTGTTGACGATTAAAATCGTCAACGAATTTTTCCCACAAAGTTTTGCTAAAGCCTATTATTATAAAAGCTAAATAATATTAGTAGGTGGGAAGCCCTTGTATTATTGAAGATCAAATATGTTCATATTTGATGTTTGTGATGATGTGTGACACGACTTACATGGTTGATGAGATCTTGTTTTTATTGGCTATGATTTGAGCTTATGAAGTATTGGTTCTTTATGTTACTACGGCCTATGGTATTCATTAATACCATTGCTATTTGTTCTTATGACACCTGCACAACAAACATGTTAGTGTAGATACATAAAAAGCAGTTTGGAGAAAGGAAAAAATTATATAACAAATGAAAAAGAAAATGGATCTAACTTTGCAACCTTACTATACCACATACATGAAAGGTTAAAGTGATTATGGTTAGATCCTAGCTAGCAATTTAATGGTCATGCGATTTAATTGATTTATATGGTCGATATACATATGGTATATTTTGGAAGGACATGATATTTGTGGCGCATTTTGACAAAGTAATAGATACTAATGGTTATGCGATTTAACTATATTATATGGTACGTGGTTGTTTTATGTATGGAATAAGTTAAGGAATATGATGGTTGTGCAATTGGATTTTCATGAGGTGATGGTTTCAATACATAGTCTGATTAATGGTGTTAATGAAGAACTTGTTGGCATGTACTAAGGAGTTAATGGACTATGGGTGGAGGCAACATGCATTTACCACACATCACCTTCACTCCTTCCATTGGTAGCCACCCTAGTTAGGCTATTGCTTATCCTTGTTGTTGTGGTTATGCTCTGATTTCCTATCAACGAAGAACCGCTCGACCATCTCGCATTTTAAGGTGCTTTGATCACAGGTACGTATTTTTTTGGCCATCCATGAGTCTGCTTTGTTATGAAATGGATATTGGCTCGAATGTATAGGTTGTTTTTTCCTTAAGTACTTCAACTGTGTAAAATTGCATTTTGGAATGAATTGTTGGTGGGTTTCTCTGTGATAAATGTATGAAGTTATAATGTATTGGGCCATCCTAGGTGTTAGCATCCATAGGGGCTCTCTGTGATATTTGTTGGTTTAATTGGAGGGTTTTGTTGGTTTTGGTTGGTTGGTTGTCCTCACACGTTCGCATCACTATGTCCAATCTCTGTCTTTTATGGGTTTAATTTTTGGAGGCACTCCACATCATTGTGTTTTGTTCACTTGGGAATTGATTGATTTCACCACTAAAGGTCGCGAACTAGGTTTTCCTGTTATTACTTGGCCCTGTCTTCACCTCAGTGTTGTGGTTGTTGGACCTAAGAGCCACGAGGGTTACGCCTTGTGTGCGTTAATTACCATTACCAGCCGAGTTGGAGCCTCGCTCTTCTGTTGTAGCCCTCCTATATCGGGAGTTGTTACCTGTCCATGAATAATTCGTGGTTCTCTCTGTGTATGCATCGTTGGTCTTGGAGGTTTTTCACCATTGAAGGGAGTTGGCTCTAACTTTTCCTTTTCTATTCACAATGCAAACCCTTAACTCCACAGGCCTAAGAGTTGACATAGAACACCAACATGGCTTGTCGAGTTTACTGCTTGGTTATTGTTGAATGGTTGTGTATTGTAGATTAAAAAATGGGGTACATAGTCTCCCAGTTGGACATATGACGATTGTGTTGGTTTGATATCTAGTCACTGCCTATGTTATTAAAATGAGTAACCCTGAATTGTTATTTGGGTAGTCCAGATACACAATCGATTTCCTTATGTTCGACAATCCAATATTTATTTATTTGAGAAGGTCACAGCCTCCCTCCATGTCAATGTGTGGGTATGTGTGGTTTCCACAACATGTTTGGTTTATTTGTTGATACACAGTCATGGTATTCTACGCCAAGGATTATTTGGATTTTGGGCTTGGCATTGATTACAATTGTTTAATGTTTCTCACACATATTGGGTTTGTGTGCGCGGTGTTTATACACAACAAATGAATGGTTATGGTAGCCGTTAGTTTATTTTGTGGGCCAAATGGTTATTGCAACTGGATGATTGTAGAAAATCCATCCACTGTATGCATTATGATTGCGTAAGTCCAAGTTTTTACACAACATGGTTGATTGCAGTTTGATTAAATTGAAGCAATACTGTATTAGATTGATGGATCAACACAATGGGTTGAGTTATTAATGTGACTGTGTGTTTGGTTTTGTAAAATGGGTATATTTCATTGTAGTTTTTTGGGTGGCTGTGCACCGTGTTTAATATGGATAGTTTGAGTTCCACACTCAGAGAAAGTCACAGAGTTTAAGCACGACTTGTTTGCATTTCGATTATTTTTTTTACGAAGATAGGCATGTTGTTGATACCTTGTTGTGATGGAAATCCCAGCATGATAGGTTCACATTCCTATGCATAGCATGTGTTGGAATGGTGGATGATTGTCCATCTGTTTAAAAAACGATCCAGGTTTTTCCAATTTTAAATATGGATTATTTGGCCATCCACAACATATGTTTAATGAATATCGTCACATTTAAATGACAGGACGATTACAATGACAGTATGAATTCATTGTTATTTTGGAAACATGACCTTTGAGTGTAATTGTTGATTGAAGTATGGTGTGAGTTGTGGTTGATTCTGATGGTTAATAGAATGGAAATGGTTACTATTTGAGAATTATTATAAGATGCAAAGTGTATAAATGAAAGGAATGTAACTCCTTTACAGATTGTGTGGAATGCATATTGTCTTGTGATGGCACTGTGTTGGACATTTTATTATGAACAATGAACTAGTTAAATACACAGTAATTGTTATTTGGTCACAATGATTGTTGGTTATTGCATCTCCTTTCACAAAATGTTTTATGGATCACTTAATTAGTTTTATGAACAATAATCACTCTTTTTCCCTTCCATTATTTCATTTTTCGCTAATTACAAATCCCATCGCCTTCCCATATTCATTTTTCACTCCCTGTTCTGAGATTGATTACAGTCAAGATAATTTCGGTGTTAAAGCAGTTTAAAGTGGCGGTGTCTTGTTTAGATTACAATGATGTTTTATTGGTTTACTTTACAGTTGATCGTTGTTGTCATTGAGCAGTAGCCATGTTCTTTTCCGCCTCATTATATCATGTTTCTCTCAATACAAACCCCTCGCATATCCCAGAACCATTTTTCACCCCTTGCTCATTGATAGACAATAAAACAATTTGTATGGATTGGATTGCATGAGTCTTTGATATATCTTTTAGAGGTGTTGATATATCTTTGATAGTCTGTGTAGACTTGCTTGTTTGTGAATTAATTTTCATGACTGACAAAGACTATTGTGCAGAGTCGAGTGGGAAAAAATCTATGGCAAGTTGATCCAGCTTTTAGAGTTCAGTTTTGGTTTTCTGTCAGAGGTCCTTTTGTATGTTCCATCGGGGATGTCTAAGTTTGACTTTGGTCAAAATTTCTGCATGATATTTTGTAAAGAAAATGACTCTTTGGTGAATTTGAATAAAATAAAGGATTGATTTATATCTCATCTATATTGATTATCATCTTGGTGACTTTACTTCTATATTTACATTTGTTTAAGCAGCTGATATGTTTAGAAAATTATATAAAAATTAAATTTCTAGCAAGCTTTTGTTGATAAAAGACTAGCCTAAGCACTCGTAATTAATACTTGTGAGATAGGATGTTATTTTTGTTGGCAATAAACATAGGGCGATATTCTCGTCTACTTTTCTCTAGCCAAGAAGAGTCTGAAAATGATTGAGTAAGATCATTTCATATCATTTCCTCAACATTTATTTGGCGACCATACTGGGGAGATCTTTGATATCTCTCCCGTTAATTTTTATACTCGATTTTCATCGATACATATTTCTTTTTCTGAAATTGATTCTTTGACTTTTTTTCTATTAATGATTGTTCCTATTGCGAGGCAGCCCAATATTGAGCCTAATCTCCAAGACCAGACCATCATTGCTTTGAACTTGTTTCATACTATTTTAGACACTGCCAGGACCCGTGTTGAGCTTAACCATTCTTGGGAAGAACAATAGGAGGCTAGACATAGATAGCCTAGAAATCAATAGTAACCCTTTTGTTTCTTCAAGTTTTGGCCTTTCTTTCATGTCCTTAGATTCTTGTGCTTCTAGAAGAAGAAGAGGCTTGTCACCTGAAATCAATCCTATTGCTGAAATAGGAAGAAGGAACATTGTGTTATCTATCCAAAAAAGTTCTCTAAGGAGAACTTTATCTGATTCACCCAACTTGTCTTTCTTTCCCTCATCTATCATCCACAAGATGGCATCTAGTGGTGGCTCTGGTGGCACTAGAAGTGCTCCATATTCTCAATCTTCATCATCATCAGTGATTGGTAGCTTATATAGCCACCATATCCCTGTCCAATCCACTACAAACCCCACCAAAGTCATTAAAAAGTATGAGATTTTTCAATTCGAAGAAGATGCCACAACCACACTGTGGCATGTGTCCTCTCCTCTTAACCTAGAACCTGCTACTCACCCACTTCCAAAGTTTAAAGAGCATGTGCCAAATTTTTCAGGAAATAATACTGTCAGTACAAATGAACACCTAGTGGAATTTTCCAATGCTTGTCATAACATAGGGGCCAACGACAATGATACTTGCATGCACTTGTTCATCAATTCCTTGGAAGGAAAGGCTGCGACCGATTTCTTTGATATTCCTCCTAAGATTCTGTCTACTTGGGAGAAGTTAATATATTGGTTTCGATCCACTTATAGACAATCTAAAATACCCATGGAGAATTTAAGGGAATACAATAATGTCACCTATAAGGATGGTGAGACCATCAAGTCTTTCAACTTGCATTTCACCAAGTTGTACAATCAAATCCTCGAACTTATCCGCCCTCAGAACCAAGCCGCTTTCATGCATTATTACAATGCATTTCCTTCCCCCTACCATCATAGGATTGAGGAAAAGGCCATTGATAATCTTGGTTCCACTCTGCATACTTTCTCAAAGTATGAAGAACAACTTGAGAGAGTTGGTCTTCCCCAGGGAGAATCAGTTAGACATAAAGACATGTCTGGTCTCTTATAACTAGCGCAAGATATGAAAAATTGTATGATATCATTTGAGCGGAAGGGTATTGTCTCCCCTCTCACCCCTAGAGCTTCATCCTCTTCTACACACCCCTTTAGAAATCTGGTTGAAAACAATTTTCAGCCTAAATCTATCTTGCCTCAGAGTTGGTGTAACTTTTACGAGGAACACCATGAAGAAACCACATGTGAGGTAAAGAAGAGTTCCATAGATAAGATATTTGGTAAAATACCAGAAGCTACTATAGTTGACCTATATTTTGTAGAGCCAAAGGATGTCATGGTCATCAACACTAGGACCAAGGCCTATACTCCCAAGGGAGAATTTGATCCTCCCCGTAGTTTTTCTAGCCCGAGCTCATCCTCAACTGCTGCTACTCTCCAGGTTCCTAAAGTTCCTGAGAGTCAAGGAATCACTCCTCCTTCCCCCTCTTCCAAATATAATATCTTGAATCAGTTGGTCAACATCAAAGCAGATGCAACCCTTCTAGACATGGTTGTCGTCCTTGAACAACAGATGCATCTGAAACAATTCATGGAAGGAAAAGCTTCTATTGTAGCCAATATTTATGAAGAGGTAAATGAAGAGGATTCTTCTATAAATAAAGTAGGTGTACATAGCTTTAGATACCCTGTAAAAAAATCCCCCTTTTTATATTTTTGTAAATATTATGGATAAGATTGCCCATTGTTGCCTCATTGATGGTGGTTCGGGCCCCAGTGTGATGTTGAAGATTATTATGGAAGATCTATGCTTGTCTTGTACAAATGAAAACTTGAGAAGCATGCTCTTCTATAATATTCTACAACAAACAACCATAGGTGAGATTAAGGATGTGACCTTGTTTTTATGTTCTCATCCCAAGATAAGAACAACCCTTAGAATTCAGGTAATTGATATGCCTGTAAGAAATTACTCAATTATCTTGGGAAGGGACTGGCAAGCCTTAACAGGTGGATACCTCTCACTCGACATGACACATTTATCCATTCCTTAGAATGGTAATAAAATCATAGTCCTTAGAGAAGGAAGGATTTCACCCTATATAGAGAGTGTTCCGCAATATAGTGTAAACTATATTGAAGAAGACATAGGAGTGTATTCCATATTTTTTTAAGAGGATAATAATCCTTTGGAACAAATCAAATTAGAATATGATATGTGGCACATGCACTTTGATGGTTCACGCTCTAATGAAGGTAATGGGGCTGGTATTATCTTGGTTTCCCCTGCTGGAAAAATTCATAATCTGTCTTACAGGTTAGAGTTTCCCTGTACAAACAATGTCACTGATTTCGAAGCTTTATTATTAGGCATTGAAAACGCCCTTAATTTTGGTTGTGGTCACCTTTTAGTTTTCGGATATTCTGAGCTTATTGTGAACTTGATATGGAAAATGTGCCTCCTAGCAACAAGATGATAGAACGATACTCCCAAACTGTTTGGGCGCTTATCTCAAACATTTTATCCTTCAACATCACTCATGTTAAGAGGGAGTTGAATTAAATGGATGGTCGGTTAGCTATCTTTGTAGCTTCTCCTAATCAACAACTTTTGCCTCATAGGCCTAATTGTTCTTTTCAATCTCTATATCGTCCATGTATCCCTGAAAATGTAGAATCTTTGCAGGACCTCCCTACTAATGACAACATTTGTGCTTTTATTCAAGATGAACCTCTTAACCCCGAGGAAATTATTTCCATAGAAAACAATAAGATTTCTGAGAGATTAACTCCTCTAGATGGTTCGTTTTCATTGAGTGTTGTATGAAACAAAAAAAAATAGAAAGAGGAGGAGATACAAAGAGAGATGGGTGAAATCATCTTTATGACCATTTGGGCACTCAAACCTTCAAGGAACATTAACGTAAGTACCCAATGTTTTGATAGAAAAGAAAGGAAGTTTGTCAAGCTACTTGGTGAATTTCAAAAGGTTTTTTCTTGGCCTTATCAGGATCTTCATGGTTTTGATCCTGTTTTTTTACAAAATGCTATTTTCATCAAGGAATGCATGAAACCAATTATGAAAGAACAAATATATATTAACTCTTCTTTTAAGACAACCTTTCAAAGGGAGTTGGGAAAATTCTTAAGGGCTGGGATTATTTTTTCAGTCCATCCTGAATGGGTTTCCAATTGGGAACCTGCTTCGAGGACCACTGAGAATATTAGAACCTGTATCAATCTTTGATCTCTCAGGCAAGATAATACGAGAAACCCTTTTCCTTCCCTCAGTATGGAAATGGTTTTGCAACAGGTTGTAGAGTCACAATTAAGGCCCTTGCTTGATAGTTTGTTAGGCTGCAAGAATATCAAGGTAAAAGGGGCAGATGCTCACAAAACCACTCTTATCACTAATTGGGGTACCATGCCTTACCAATGCCTTCTTTATAGCTTACTTGATGCAAGTATCTCTTTTATAAGACCTGTGCACACGACTTTTGATGAATTGGTCAATCTCCATATCTATATTGATTATCTAATTGCATGCATCAAGGGGTTGGTAATTATGTTAGTATTCCAAGTGTTGGGTCCTTTCCAAATTGATTATGTCTTGGACACTAACTCTTACATTTTAAAGAGATTACATAAGCAATTGTTTTCCTACAATGCTAACAACCCTCGCTTGAAATATTGTGAGGGACCAACGTGAAAAACTCTAATGTTGATTGGATTTTCTGTATACTAGTAGCCTAGCTCTGCTTTCAATTTTTGTGCTTCTTTTATATGCTTTACAGTGCTTTGATTTTTTCTTTCTGAGTTAAGTTTTTTTCTTTTTGCATTTCATTTCTGTCTTTTAATGTTGTTGTTTTTAGTTTCTGCAACTTTACTTTCGTCATGATTTTGTTTCTTATTATCTTTAGTTAATTTGGTCAAATAGGATGTTGGATCAGTTCTGCTAGAGTGATACTCCTACGAAGCATTGTTAGTCAATAAAAATCAAGCTTACACAACTGTTATGATGTCTCCTCTGAAGGACCCTTGAAATTGTTATATATTTCCATTGTTGTCTTGTAAAGAGATTGGTTATCTCCCGCTTCTTCTCTCCATTTCTTCGTCCATTGAGAAATAAAAGAGCAGGTCCATCAATTTTTCTCCTTGAGATAAGAGCTGATTTTGGTTGAATGATTATGCATACAAGGATAAACCCCCTCATACTTAACATTTTTCATAAGTTATTCCCAAATTCCCGGTCATTTTTCCATTAAATCCGTTCACTTCCCCCTGTTGCATAATTATTTTGGTTACATATTCTATAATTATTGTTCTTGGTCTGCAAAACCATGAGCTCTGAGTTCTAAATATGTTGAAAACAAATTTTCCTATGGATTCACCAGTTTGTTGATGATTAAAATCGTCAACGAAGTTTTCCCGCAAAGTGTTGCTAAAGCCTATTATTATAAAAGCTAAATAATACTAGTAGGTGGGACCCCTTTGTATTATTGAAGATCAAATCTGTTCATATTTTATGTTTGTGATGATGTGCGACACGTCTTACATAGTTGATGAGATGTTGTTTTTATTGGCTATGATTTGATCTTATGAAGTATTAGTTCTTTATGTTACCACAGCCTATACTATTCATTAATACCATTGCTATATGTTCTTATGACACCTGCACAACAAACATGTTAGTGTAGATACATAAAAGGTAGTTTGGAGAAAGGAAAAAAATACTATAACAAATGAAAAATAAAAGGGATCTAACTCTGCAACCTTACTATACCACATACATGAAAGTTTAAAGTGATTATGGTTAGATCCTAGCTAACAATTTAATGGTCATGCGATTTAATTGAGTTATATGGTTGATATACATATGGTATATTTTGGAAGGACAAGATATGGGTGGCGCATTTTGACAAAGTAATAGACACTAATGGTTATGCGATTTAACAGCGTTATATGGTATGTGGTTGTTTTATGTATGGCATAAGTTAAGGAATATGATGGTCACGCTATTGGCTTTTAATGAGGTGATGGTTTCGATACATAGTCTGATTAATGGTGTTAATGAAGAACTTGTTGGCATGTACTAAGGAGTTAATGGACTGTGGGTGGAGGCGACGTACATTTACTGCACGTCACCTTTATTCCTCCCATTGGTCGCCACCCTAGTCGGGCTATTGTTCATCCTTGTTGTTGTGGTTATGCTCCGATTTCCTAGCAGAGAGGAACCGCTTGGCCATCTCGCGTTTTAAGGTGCTTTGATCACAGGTACGTATTTTTTTGGCCATCATGGAGTCTGTTATGTTATGAAATGTATATTAGCTCAAATGTATGGGTTGTGTTTTCCTTAAGTACTTCAACTGTGTAAAATTGCATTTTGGAATGAATTGTTGGTAGGTTTCTCTATGATAAATGTATGAAGTTATAGTGTATTGGGCCATCCAGGGTGCTAGCAGCCATAGGGGCTCTCTGTGATCTTTGTTGGTTTAATTGGAGGGTTTTGTTGCTTTTGGTTGGCTGGTTTTCCTCACGCATTCGCATCACTATGTCCAGACTCTGTATTTTATGGGTTTAATGTTTGGAGGCACTCTGCGTCGCTATGTTTTGTTCACTTGGGCATTGATTGATTTCACCACTAAAGGTTGCGAAATGGGTTTTCCTGTTCTTACTCGGCCCTATCTTCACCTCAGTGCTATGGTTGTTGGACCAAAGAGCCACGAGGGTTAATTACCATTACCGACCGAATTGGAGCCTTGATTTTCTGTTGTAGCCCTCCTGTCTCGGGATTTCTTATCTGTCCACAAATAATTCGTGGTTCTCTCTGTCTATTCACTGTTGGTCTCAAATATTTTTCACCATTGAAGGGAGTTGGATCTAGCTTTTCCTGTGTTAGTCATAGTGCAAACCCTTAACTCCATAGGCCTAAGGGTTGACATAGAACACTGGCATGGCTTGTCGGGTTTACTGCTTGGTTATTGTTAAATGGTTGTGTATTGTCGTTTAAAAAATTGGGTACATACTCGCCCAATTGGACATATGATGATCATGTTGGTTTGATATCTAGTCACTGCATGTGTTATTAAAATGAGTAACCCTACATTGTTATTTGGGTAGTCTAGATACACAGTCGATTTCCTTATGTTCGATAATCTAGTATTTCTTTATTTGAGAAGGTCACAGTCTCCCTCCATGTCAATGCGTGGGTATGCGTGGTTTCCACAACATGTTTGGTTGATTGGTTGATACACAATCATGGTATTTTGCGCCAAGGATTATTTGGATTTTGGGCTTGGCATTGATTACAATTGTTTAATGTTGCTAACACATACTGGGTTCACATACTGGGTTTGTGTGTGTGGTGTTTCTACACAATGAATGAATGGTCATGGTAACCGTTAGTTTCTTTTGGGGGTCGAATGGTTATTGCAACTGGATGAATATAGAAAATCCATCCATTGTATGTGTTATGACTGCATAAGCCCGAGTTTTTACACAACATGGTTGATTGCAGTTTGATTAAATTGAAGCAACACTGTATTAGATTGATGGATCAACACGATGGGTTGAGTTATTACTGTGATTGTGTGTTTGTTTTTGTAAAATGGGGATATTGCATCGTAGTGTTTTGGGTGGCTGCGCACCGTGTGTAATATGGATAGTTTGAGTTCCACACTCAGAGAAAGTCATAGAGTTTAAGCACGACTTGTTTGCATTTTGATTATTTGTTTTACGAAGACAGACATGTTGTTGATACCTCGTCGTGATGGACAACCCATCATGGTAGTGTCACATTGAATTGGGCTTGTACAGTGACATAATTACACTTTCATAATTGAATTATCCTGTGAATAGCATGTGTTGGAATGGTGGTTCATTGTCTGTCTGTTTAAAAAATGATTTGGGTTTTTGCAATTTTAAATCTGGATTGTTTGGCCATCCACTACATATGTTTAATGAATATCGTCGCATTTAAATGACATGCCGATTGCAGTGATAGTATGACTTCATTGTTATTTTGGAAACATGACCTTTGAGTGTATTTTTTGATTGAAGTAAGGTGTGGGCTATAGTTGATTCTGATGGTTAACATAATGGAAATGGTTACTATTTGAGAATTGTTATAAGATGAAAAGTGTATAAATGAAAGGAACATAACTCCTTTACATATTGTGTGGAATGCACACTATCTTGTGATGGCATTGTGTTGGACCTTTGATTATGAACAATGAACTAGTTAAATACATAGTAATTGTTATTTGGTCACAATGATCGTTGGTTAGTGCATCTCCTTTCACAAAATGTTTTATGGATCACTTAATTAATTTTATGAACAGTAATCACTCTTTTTCCCTTCCATTATTTCATTTTCCGCTAATTACAAATCCCATCGCCTTCCCATATTCATTTTTCACTCCCTGTTCTAAGATTGATTACAGTCAAGAGAATTTTGGTGTTAAAGCAGTTGAAAGTGGCAGTGTCTTGTTTGGATTACAATGATGTTTTATTGGTTTAATTTACAGAGTATTGTTGTTTTCATTGAGCAGTAACCATGATCTTTTCCCCCTCATTATATCATGTTTCGCTCAATGCAAACCCCTCACATATCCCAGAACCCTTTTTCACCCCCTACTCATTGATAAACAGTTAAAAAAAATGTATGGATTGGATTGCATGAGTCTGATACATTGTTGAGCCAAATCTATTTCATATTTTTAAGAGTTGTCATGTATGGTTATTTAAAAGAATATTTGTTAATCAATAATGCATGCAGGAATGAGTTTTTTTAGTCGAGGTAGCCATGGTTGAGGAAATAGAGGTAGAGGTACTTGGAACAGAGGCCCAGGAAGGCCAAGGTTCTCCATACATTTTGATGCTCACTCACAAGAGCTTGACCAGTTGTTTTAGGTTGGATTCTTCAATTGGATTGGGCAGGGAGTAGTCCAACCTAGGCATGAAAGGCCAAGTCCCTCAAGCCCCCAGTATCCATGTACCTCGTCACATCTCATTGCAACCCGAGGTTTTTGAAAATGATGGATGGCATGATATTTTCCACCTGACAGTCTCCCAACATCATGGCTGGCCCAACTTGTCCTTGCCTGCTCCTACGCCTATTAACCCCATTGTCCAAGATGCCCCTGACCACTCGCTAGTGCAATCCTCCCATGCTAGCAAGAGATTGAAAACTGAGTCCCACCATGCCATTGACAAAGGAAAAGCCATTGCTTCCCCTTCCTCACCCTCCAATGGCTCTGACAAATCCATGTCTTCCTTGATGCATTTGAGGGACGATTGTTCCCATGTGATCAGCGAGATTAGGCCTAAAGGATCTGAGAAGCTAAAGGAAAATTTAGGAAAATCAAAGGGTGACAACAACAATCAAGGAAAGATTGCATCACAAAGTTGAAAATATGGCTTTTAAGTTTTATTTTATCTATTATTTTATGACGGTTGACTTCAGGGATCTTTGGACAACACGTTTATTTTGGATATATGAGTAATACTTTTGGAAATAATTTCAAATATCATGAGCTAAATTGTCAAATGGAATATGTGGGTGGGAGTCACAAGGAGGTGTGTTTTTCTTAACTAATAGTTATGTTATGATTGTTATAATTGTTATGAGCTAAGGGGAGTCACAAGGGGTCCCACCTACTAGTTATTATTTATTTATGACCTTTATTATAATTATTAATTCCCCCCCTAACTAAAGTTGGTTGAGTCTTTTAATTAACTTAACTAATAATTTGGTTCAACTACTTCAACCAATTCTGAATTGTTTAAAAGAAAAAGGAAAGGGAGGAACACGAAGGAGGATAGAAGCAAAAGCATCTAAGGTTTTCTCTTTGAGTTTATGTTGAGATAGTTCAATTTTCATTCTTTCATTTATTCATCACAAGCCTAATTCTCTTTTATGATAGCAGGGTCTTATTGTAGACAACAATATTCAGGGTTGAATCACATCATTCAGACACTTGTTTTTTTCAAAGGTGTTGATCTATCTTTGATAGTCTATGTAGACTTGTCTGTTTGTAAATTAATTTTCATGACTGACAAAGGATATTGTGCAGAGTTGAGTGGGAAGCAATCTATGGCAAGTTGAACCAACTTTTAGAGTTCAGTTTGGGTTTTCTATCAAAGGTATTTTTTATGTTCCATCAGTGATGTCTAAGTTTGAATTTGGTCCAAACTTTTTGCATGAGATTTTGTAAAGAAAATGACTCTTTGGTGAATTTGAATGAAACAAAGGATTTCTTTATATCTCATATTTCTTGATTATCCTCTTGGTGACTTCACTTCTATATTTACATTTGTTTCAACAACTGATATGTTCAGAAAATTACATAAAAACTAAATTTCCAGCAAGCTTTTGTTGATAAAATACTAGCCTAAGCACTTGTAATTAATACTTGTGAGTTAGGATGTTATTTTTGTTGGTTATAAACTTAGGGTGATATTCCCGTCTACTTTGCTCTAGCCAAGCAGAGTCTGAAAATGCTTGAGTAAGATCATTTCATATATTTTCCTCAACACATCTATGACTACTGTGGAAAATATTGTTGGTGCATTCTTGAGTCCAAACAACATGACTGTGTACTAGTAGGATCCCCATTTCGTAGAAAAATTGGTCTTGTATCTGTCTTCTCGTGCTATCTTGATATGATGGTATCTTGAAAATCCGTCGATGAATGAATAAAATTCCTATCTTCCTACATTCTCCAACACCTCATTCGTGAAGCTGTAGGGACGCATCATTCAAATTCCTCAAGTCGACGCATATTCTTAACTCGCCTTGTTTTTTCTCTTGAACTACCATTGAGCTTATTCATTCTGATTCTTCCATAGGTTCTATGATTCCAACCTCCAACATATTATCGATCTTAGTTTTGAATTTTTTCTTATATATCGGATTTTGTCTGTATGGTCGTTGTCTGATCAGTCTTGCCTAAGCTCTGATTAGTATCTTCATTTCACCTATCTCTCCTTCTATGCCCTTCATTTCTTTGACCATTGTGGGGAATAGGTCATTGTACTTGCGCAGTAGCTCTTTTATGCTTTCCATTGTTTTCTTAGCCCAGTAATCTCCAATGTTGTCCATTTTGGGATTCTCAATTGTCCCAATATTGACTTTCTTCACCTTGATCGGCGCAAACATTACTTCTGATTCTAGAGGTGGACCTTCCACTTCTCTTTCTCCTTCAAATTCCTCAATCTGAATATCACACAGATCATATTCATCTGGTACTTCTTCCTGCACATAGTATCATGACAAAAGTTCTTTCACTGTCTGTCTGTTCTATTGTTGTTCTTTTGTTATGAGTTCAACTTATGGTTCCTTAATGAATCTCACCCCTATTATTTGTTTAAGTGCTACATCTATGTTGGGGTTCTCATGTTCAAATGATAAAGTGACTGTAATGTTATGTTTTAGTATTGTTCATCTCATAGTTCCTATGTGCAGTTCCTGATCTGTATACCAATTTGTTGGGATGTCCTCTAATGTGTGTACAAAATTATGAGGTCATTCCTCTGGGGGTGTCATTTTCCACATTTCTTTGCACTTCTCCAAGTGTTCTGTTGGTGCCCCCTGTCCATCATATTTCCGCTATTGGTTGCTTCTTTGTTCTGTGCCAAACCTAATGTGTAGTAACCTCTTACATTGGTACCATTCCTTGATTGTTTCTTTGTGTGCGCCCCACCATCTTGCAGGTGTGGCCTTGAGTGCTATATATAGTGCTAAGARTCTCTGATTTTCTAACATTGCATCTTTGTAGAGTGTCAAGAATGCTTCTAGATCATTTACCCCATGGAAACTRGGTGGTTTCCTTATCTCTATACCTACCCATCTTACTGYGMGGTCTCATCTTGYACATTTTCTTGTGGAAAATTCATGTAGCCTCTGTTTCCATTTCTCTAAACCCGTATCTAAGTCTAAYGCACATGAGGTGATGCTACACCAAATGAGTATCCCATCTGCAGTTGGGTTTACGTAATCCTCATCTCGTGTAGTTGTTTTRTACAACTGGTTAATTTCCTCCAAGTCCAAGCAAGTAGGCTCTACAAACCTTTCCCCTTTCGATGGGTCTAATGGYGCAATGACCCTGAATTCTCCTAACTTGAAGGTCATTTTTCATGTCTTTAAGTTGATTATGGCCTGGTTATCAAATGCATAATCCAAGCTGAGCAATGYTGGGTAAGGTGTTGTTTCGTCCACTATCTCTATTACTTCGAAGTCAGCTTTAGTGCGTACTCCATCCAGGTCTACTATCAGTCCTTTTAGTCTCCCAATTGGTAGAACTCTGTTCTTATTTGCCAGTTTCAACTAAACGGGTGAATATCCTAATGTGGGATGTACCATACATTGCCATGTCTTTTTGGGTAGTACATTGACTTTGGATCCTAGATCCATTATGATATCTCCCATGTTGAAATATCCAATGTTGGCATTCAGCCTGAACTCCCTACTTGTTCTACTCCTTGTATGTAGGTGATCGATTGTTTTCTGTTCTAGATTTCCTTCTGTCTCTATGCTACATCTTTTTATCATATTTTCTAATATTTTGACAAAGGATGGATCATTTAGAAATTTTACACATGATTTCAAAAAGCCTTTGATTGTACTTACTTGTCCCAGGGGCTGCATTTCTTTGGTATGATCCAACGATGGAGGCATATCATACTCTGGTACTTCCTTACTATGTTGAGGTTGACGCAATGTCAGGATTCAAAAATTCCTATATGTCTTTCTTAAATATCTCTTTCTCGTTCTGTGCATCAATCTGCTTCCTTGGTTCGACATTCTTTTTCACCCATTGGTGTTGTACTGGATCTTGTCGTACTGCGTCGTTTCCTATTTTATCTCCACTGCGTGTAACTATGTTGATGTTTCTTCCTTCATCCCTCGCTTCTACTGAAATCCATTGAACATTTTGATTGTTTTGATTCCTCTTTTCCTGGATCTTCCCTAATAATGTAGGACATTCTTCCATGTAATGATCTGATGCTCGACAATACATACAAGTCGTTGGTGGAAGTGGAAATTCTCTTGCATAGTGTCCTAGTTGTTGACAGTTGTGACATATCACTGGTCCTCTACGTCTTCCAAATCCTCCTCTTGCTCTTCCTCCACCTCTGTAGCTAGCTTCATCCCCTCATGGCGTGTTATACTGTGCGGTATTGTAGTGGGGTTGTGTTGTGTTGTACTGTGATTGCGCAATGTTATATAGTTGCTACATAGTATTATACTGTTGTTGTGCAATGTTGTATGGGGATGGTACTTGGTTAAACTGAGGTGCGTCTTTCTTGGTCATCATTTTTGCCTGCACCCTATATGCATCTGATGTCCTCTCTTTCATCAAATCCATGGTTCTATAGTCTTTGTCTTCATGTCCTATTGACTTGCAAAAGTTGCAATATGAACTCTTTGGGACTGTCTGGTACTTCTGCATCATTGGGAAGTGATATGGATCATGACCCTGTTTCTTACGTATTTCTCACCATAGTCCTCCTGTTGGTAATGAATTTGGCATTCATGCTTCCATGTACTATGCGAATGTTGGACATTCTTTCTTATGGTGTCCTTATGTCCTGCATGTGGTACACCAAACGACTTCTCTTTTGTTCTTACTTTTGTTCGAGTTTAGTTAGAATGTTAATTTCTTCAGATCCTCCTTCAACTCCTCGATTGATGGATCCTCCTTCATAGAATATATGTAGCTACACACAAATAGGCTATCATAATCAAGTGGGGTGTTGATAACTTCAATGTCAATTAAGATAGTTTTTCCGCCAAGTTCTATGGGGACATTTTGGAAGATCCCTTCATGGGATGATGGTTTACTGTCATAATCTCTCAGGGTGATGGCAGATGGTACTAGCTCAGGTGAGCTAAATTTCTACCATACTAATTTGGACATGATGCATGTGGATGCACCTTTATTTATGATGCACCGATGAATTGTGATGTTCCAGATATTTACTGGTATCTGAAAGGCTACTGGGACGAGGAGGCGTGTTTCTCCGCTATCTAAATCGAAGGTGATGAGTCGGGTATCAGTTGGGTAGACTGCCCCCAAGGTGAAAAGAAAGGATTTGCGCTGTGATGGATAGGTTTGGAAGACCTCCAACACATACATGGTTGTAGGAGACTATTCTAAGTCATTGACTAAACTGTAATTATGGGCTGCCCTAGCATGAGGGTAATGTACATTCCATTGTAAAGGTATGCAAGGTATACGAGGGTTGGGTTCAATGTTAGTGCATGGAATCATCAATGGTTGTCCTGCTGTAGCGGGTGAGGTGGTTGGGGTAGAGTAAGGAGGTAGGTTGTATGGACGGATGTGTGTTTGCAGAAGATTCTCTTCTTCAATGGTAAGGAGGATATTACGATCGACCGGATTCCTAGGTTGAGTGGGACCTGGATTTTGATATTGCCCCATTTGTGGTGGAGTAGCATTTACCTCCTGTTGGGTATTCATCACACCTTGGTGTGGAATGGGGTTTTGCAAAACAACCGGAGGTGGTGGTTTCAAATAATGTTTTGGGGCTTTCTAGGTGGTAGGTGGTGCAAGAGGGTTTTGTATGTTCATGGATGCTTCTATCTGTTTGTAATCAATAATTTGGGGGCACTGGTGAGTATAATCTCCATACTCATCACATAGAGCACAAGGGAAGTTAGTTATGAGATTATTGTTCTTCCCTTGTTGTGGTTGGTTGTTATTGTTTCCCCCTTGGGGGTTCTAGTTGTCTTGATTCTGATTCCCCCCAGTAGGATGGTTTTGTTGGGGATTATTTCCTCCTGGTCTTGGGTTGTTATTGTTTCAGTTTTTTCCTTT